>JANTPZ010086789.1:0-13918 GCA_025593235.1 Vachellia pachyceras
ATTAAGGCACAAATATATCGTTATTCATGGCATATGACCCCAAAATTACATTAATCCAATTCAACAACTCCTAATCACAATTTAAGCACAAAAAGGTCATGAATGGGCCAAAATTGACTCTATGACTCTGGAAATTCAAGAGGAAAACTAACATAATTAAAGCTCAATCAAGAAGCTCCAGAAGATGATTCTCAATTCCTTTTATTTTTATCAGATTTTTCTTTGAATTGAGGAGATTGCCAATAATCTATCAATTCTTTCCACATAGCATCTCCCATCCAAAAAGGTTTTTTTTATCTTTCTTTCACAGTGACTGACAGATTTTACTATATTTACTTGAAGCCCTTCTCTCAAAATTTTGATGAATTTTGTCATTATCGCACAGGTTCCACACATACATTTTCTGCAAATGGTTTTTCATGTAAGAAGAATATAATGTTAGAAATCATATGTGGAAAATAATGAAATTCATCAACTATTAATTTTGATACTTAGTAGAATTAGTATTGTATGACCTTAAATTCTTTCCATACTGCAGTCTTAAATTCATTTGACAATTTCTTCCATAATGGTTTAGCTTCTTCAAAAGTTCTCCGTATGCATGAAGCAATACCACCAATAATAGTATGTGGATAAAACTTGTGCATAAATAAAGAAAATGAGTGAAATAGACAAGCATTTTGATAAGTAAAGTTAAGGTGAGACTTACCCATCAGCCAAAGGCTTTATTAGTGTACGTTCATTATTTATATCTCCCCCTATGTGACTTGATGATGTTCCTGGGGTAGGAGGAGATGCTTGCATAGGTGAGTGGTGTGAATCAGTTGGTGAAGCATGTATGATGGAGATGGATAACTAGGTTGTGTAGGAATATATCGAGATTGAGGGATAGGGACAGGATGTGCAGTGGTCTGATGCTGGAGGGTGACTTCAATAGAATCAGACGTAGAAGTATTACATGAAACATTTCGAGGCTGAAGAGGGTTGACTGGAATTATAGGAGGAAGTTGAGTGTCTTGGAAATGAGTTGTTATTACTTGTACGCTCTTCTTTCCTCTTCCTCCTCTACAAGAGTCAAGGGATGTTTTTGGATGTTCGGAGTCTGACATCTGCATAATATGAACTACTTGGTTGCATATCTAAACCAGCTTGTTGGCAACTACTTGAAGCAATTGCATCAATATCTATACATGGGTTAATAGGAGGTGCTACTTCTCCGTGTGCAGAGTAATACCAATAATGCGGGATGAACCCCTTTCAATATAAAGGAACATTCACCATATCCGTGGTATGATATTTCTCATTTTTACATTGTGTACAAGGGCATCGAATGACTCCTTCACCTAAACATATAGGTTGTTCATGAATAAACTTCATAAACTCTTCCATCCCAAGTATAAACTCATATGTGTACCCATTCTTTTTAGGTTGAAGCCTGTTATACATCGACCTTCTATGAGGGGGAATGCCCATTTTCTATACCTATCAATAAATAAGTGACCATCGCGAGGAAAAGCTTAAGGTCAAAAGTTTTTATATCTTGCACCAAATGTAAATATCAATAAAAATATCAAGCCAAAGCAGAGGGGTTTTGTCAATAAAAATATTAATATTATTACATCAATAAAAATAAAGGTAGGTTAAAAGTAGAGAGGCAAGTACATGTCGTAAGGTTAAAGAAGAAGACACAAATTGATAATCATTGATAATCATGCCCCTATATATGTTATGGGTTGCCACAATAGCAAAATGCACTGGCCCTAGTCGATGGATGCCATACACTGTGATATAATAATAATAAAGTATTGGTTATATATAGAAAAAATTATCACTTGGCCACAAAAGATTCTTGCAAATCATAAATGCTGAGAATAGGTATGGAAAACAGAAAAAGAGAGAAATGGAGGGCCCTAATTTTTTGGGGTTGGTCTTCATTCGTCTTGCTGTTTATTACAACTTGTGTTTTGTAATAAAGCATCGATATAAATGTTTTAATAAAGTATACAAAGATATTATCCCCTAAGTTCTAACAAAAACATTTCAAATGTCTCCACAATAATCCCAATCATCAATAATACTCCTCTTATCCTTAAGATAAAACCTTCTTTGTAGCCCAATTTCTTTGTTAAAGTGGATCCTACTTTAAGTACCAGAGTAGTACTACAACTAATTCATATTGATCCGGATAAGTGAATTATCCAACACAAGGATGAGAAATACCTATTGAGAAGGGAAGCAGTTTTGGCCCAGAGAAAGAGAATCACAACAAGAAGCAATAGAACGTTGAACACAAATGACAGCAAATTGTATCCAGCTCATTCAAATAGCAACCAAAATGCCATCGCTGAAACCAGTACCACTACCCCTCCATACCATTTTCTCCAAAGCAACACATCAGCAACTACCATAATGAAAAAAGAGGGGGAAAACTAATCAAATCGTTATCCAACTCATATTCACAATAACAATGCACAAAATCTAATTAAACAAATCCATCACAACTAGGGCTTCAGTAGAAGATGGAAGGAGCAAAAACAAATTGCAAAAAGCTCAAAGATATTATGCAAACAAATTCATCATGGATTCCTTAAATCTTTTTTTTTTTGCCTTTTTACATCCAAGAAAGGCTCTTTCTACCAGCATTTCGTAGCGAAAGTGATTCATTAAGGGCCATCGTCCAATTCCAAAGTCCTACAAAGTCCTAAAATTTATATCGATGCTTTATTACAAAACACAAGTTGTAATAAACAACAAGACGAATGGAAGAACAGCACAAGCCATCAAAAAGTTTCGATTTTACCTCCGTCTCAGCGCTTTCAGTGTTCTGTTCTGTATCCGATGAATGTCATGACGAAAATGGGCTTAGAGGCGTCGAACTCGAAGCTCCCTCTCTGTGCTAATTCTCCGTGGCCAGAAACGAAGGATCTGAGGGTACGAATGGCCGTAGAAACCACAAACTAGACGGCGATGCTGTGGCCTAGGGGAAATGACGAACCAGAGAATCTGAGGGGAAAACGACGAACCACAGGAGATGAGGGGAAAAGGATGAACCAGAGGAGTTGAGGGGAAAAGGACAAACCAGAGGAGTTGAGGGGAAACGAGAAAAGGACGGCTGAGGGCAACAAAAAAGCTGAGGGTATAATAGCCCTCAGCTGCGATTACTTGTGGAACCAGGTTTCGCAGGTATGGTTACCTGCGGTACCTGGATCCGCAGGTAATATTACATTGATAATATATTAAATTAATAATATTAAAATAATTAATAATAGCTAATATTAATATCTTAACTTAAATATATAGAAAATAGAATATATTTTATTATTCTATTTATTATTAGTCTCATTTTAAAAAAGAATTTCTCATTTTAAAAAAAAACACATGACCTAATTTATTAAACTATGAAATATTTTTCTCTATATACGTCAAATATATTTCTTAGTTTTTAAGGTTTTACCTTTCTGTCCACTATATATCTTTTGTGTATATTACAATCATAAGATGTAATTAATTTGTTAAGAAGATAAGAAAGTAGATACACTATAGTGAGAATGATGATGAATAATCAATAAGATCATGACCATGTTAGTTATACATAAAATTTAAATTGATCATGACGATTATAATTAATGATATTTATGAAATTAATAACTAATATGATAAGAATTAATTATAAATATAAATTTATAAATTTGAACCACTCCATTTAGATTTTTCTATAATTAATTATGATTTTTTAAATTTGGGCTAGAAATCTGGAAAAATACCATTAAACAGTAACAACGTTTTTCTACATTTTTGAATATTCAAGTTCACATAAAAAGCTCAATTTGAGTTATCCAAGGCCCAAGAGTGGTTCAAAAGTGATCTAATATGAGAATATAGGTGGAAATAGGAGGTGTTACAGTCATGGCATGATTATTTTCATTTTTGAGTTTATGGAAGATTAGACACAAAAAGCTTAAGCAATAACATTAAGAGCTTAATTCCGTTTGAAAATAGATTTTACGGAATTCAAAGTAAAACATAGATTTTGAAGAATAAATTTTAGAATAATTTTTACGGATTCTATGGAAAAATCTAGGTTTTGAAAGGTGATTGTGTTTGAGAAGTTATTGGTTTTTACGAAGTTTGAGACAAAAAGTAATTAGAAAAGAGGAAAGAGAAAGAAAGAAAAAAGAGGAAAGAGAAAATTTATTATGAGAGAGTATGTGATTTGATAAGAAAATAGCTTTTTCAAAACTTAGATTTCAAATCTAGGTTTTGTTATAAAAGTTTCTGAAAAAATGTGAGTACTTGGACAAAACCTAGGTTTTAGGTTTTTGGGGTAAGACCTAGGTTTTGGGAAGAGCTTCCAAAAGAGCTCTTAGATGATGAGCTCAACAGAGGAGAGGAATTCTAATCAACTCCCACAGGCAATTGATGAATATCTCATCTCTCTTGTTATTCTCTCTGAAAGTTATGCTTCTTCTAGTTGGTGTTTGGATAAACTTCAAAGGATTCTTGAATCTAGAAAATCTTTGTGTAGACAAGTTAAGGAAAGACGCCTTACGAGAAGTTGCAAATATATACATGGCTATGACTATTCATATCAGTAAGTTTTTTTATTTGTATTGATATAGGGACAACGCATGAGTTTTGATACGCCTTTTTAACAATTCAAGAAATTAGTTATTTCAAAAAAAATAAAAAATTGGTAAATTAGTTATATGCAAAAAGTATTTGTTGGTTTCCCTAAAGTAACTTTTTACTAAATTGAAAAAAGCATTACTAGCTACTTAATAATATTATTATTGAAGAAATTTCGATATTGTAGAGTTAAATCTCATAAATTTTGGTAATTCTATATCACTGACTCTTTTCTTATGCAACAGATCTTTCTCAAAACTTTTTGTTGTATATTATTGATTGAAATAATAATTTGAACCTGAATTCAATTGTAATTTCACAGAAAATACACCAGTTCAGAGAGGAAGAATAATTGTGCGCGTGCCTAGGGTTTTATTTCTAGAAAGACACCATATAAAATTATTTTCATAGTTAAAACTATTGTCATTGGCCTCTTTTCATGTGAGTTGTTCTTGCTGTTTCATATTCAAAGTTTAAAATTAATAAAATTTCAAAATTAAATTTCAAATATTTTAATTTATTATTAGTCAATTGATTATACAATAATTTATTAATTACATGAACGTAACTTAGCCACGCCAAGGAGAATAGGTTATCAATGGGTGGCTTGCATTGAGAAAAATCCAACTATTTTATACTATCCTAATGTATATATGATCAATATTGGCTTCATTCTATCTCATTCAATGAATTGTCATCAATGAAAGGGATTACATATAATCATGATACATTTGGCTAATTCAAGTGTTTAATTAGTTGTTATGATAATGTAATCTAATACAATCTTGAATATGATGAATTACAACAAATCAGCCAATTCTCATTACTTAACTTTGACTATGTGCTCCAGACTACAACTTACATGAATTAAAATACGAGCATTTGTACCTTATAAATTGATATTTAGACATTTATAATTGATGCACACCAATTGGTACCCAAAAAATGTATATAATCTGTTTTCAAACTTAGGTCACTTAATAGCAGTAGACCTATAGAGCCATAGAAATAAGAATTTCAAGATTAATTTTGATTATATTTTGATTGATCCAAACAACGAACCAAACAATTTAATTCATCTTTATAAATTAAATCTAAATATCAATGTTAGTTATTTAATTTATTTAATAAATTAAATATTAAAACTAACTACATTAATATTAATAATATTATCTATATAATATTATTATTTTTGAATTTATATATAAATATATAATTCGATCACCCTAGATTAAATGTCACATTCATTGAATCTCAGACATATCCTAGATTCAATGATTCTAACATTATAGCTCATGTTGGGCTGTTCTTGCGTGTGATTTTGTGAGCCCACATGAAGTTGGCAGCGGGATAAACTTAGCATAATCCACAAGTCGAAAGCGACCTCTAATAAAACATTACGACTACCCAAATCACATGAGGATCGTAAACACGATGCAACCTGACATGTAACCATGTCACATTCTGTTTGTCACACAATATCTTGGTCAAGAATAAGACATGAATAATGTCATCCTCCTATCCTTAATCATTACTTTCTCAATCCCTGAGTAGTCTTATCTTAGAAACACAAAACCCTTTTGTTACAGTATGGCCATACATTTCTCAAATGCACTCATCGAGGGGCCATGTAATATCTCTCTACTAATGTGAGAGACAAATAACATCTTGAACATTCACATTCCTCTACATTAGAGACCCCTAAGGCCAATCATTGCACGTACACACAGCGGAATTTAAAATTTATAATCCCCGTATGGATCTGTCAAAGCGTTTATACCAAGGAGATAGAGCCATACCTTTTCGTTTTGAATTCGAATCATCTCTTACGTTTATATCTCTTCAGATTCCATGGCCTTCCACGTTATTGATTCAGATCACGAGGAGCCAACGTTCCTAATCGTCTCCCTCTACCGGTATCCACGTGAAAATTTCCCAACAATCACAGCATGCTAGCGCTTCTCACGTCTGACTCTCTCTCCAGGGTTTATGTGGCTCTCAATCAGATTGCAATTGCGTGCCTCTCTTGCTCATGAGTCCTAATATTTAGAGAAATCATAGAGAGCTTCTAGAATTTGCGATTAATCTTTAATTAATCTTTAATATTTGAATATAGATCTCAAAAGATATTCAAGATTAATCTTTATTAATCTTGAAATTCGAATTTCAAAAGGATATTCAAGATTAATCTTTATTAATCTTGAAATTCGAATTTCAAAAAGGATATACAATATCAATCTTTATTAATCTTGAAATCTGAAATTCAAAAGATATTCAAGATAAATCTTTATTAATCTTGAAATTCGAAATTTGAAATTAGAATTTTGTAATTCTGATTTGATCAAATCATATCCATATAATTAATCCAAATAGTGAGCCAACGAATTTAATTTATCCTTATAAATTAAATATGAATATTAATGTTAGTTATTTAATTTATCAAATAAATTAAATATTAAAACTAACATATAATATTATTGTCATTTTGAATTTATATATTTAAACATATATAAAATTCGAATAAACTCTAGAATCAAAGCTTATGTTGGGTTGTTCTTGCGTGCGACCATGTAGGCCCATATTATAATATCCATAATTTTAGGATTTTTAGTTAGTTGTTATTTAGATTTTATTTAGTAAAAGAGAATAAAGATAAACTAATATTTACAAGAAGAATCAAATTCTGATTATTTTATAAAAAAATAATTAATAATTAATTATATATTTGTAAACTTATATTATTATTAAAATAAGTAATAAAAAATTGTCTGAATAAATATTATTATATTTATTATTTTCATTTTTTTAAAAAATAAATATAACATTATTTTATTTAAAAGAAATCCCTAACCCTACCCATACTCCTATATAGAGCCTCATCCTCTTCAACCAAAACCCTAAAAGTGTTGTCGCTACAATAAACTCACCACAGTACCACCGCACAGTAACGCATGTGCTCTCTTATTCTTCTTGATTTTTCCTCCGTCACACTAAAAGAAATATGTTATTCCCAAACATTTATTACTCATAATTCGTTACCTAGTTTTTGCTTCGTACAGTCCATCTTCTTATTATGCTTTTTCTTTGTCTTCACCGTCAAAATTCATTCGCAAAAAAAAAAACCAAGATAAACTGAGTTGTGTGTAGGTTGATAGTTTTCTTGCTTTTCTCTTTAATCATTACCCTTTTGCTATGCCCTGGTCTTGTCAACTAATTATATATATGTATATTTTGTTCAAAAAATGGAGATGCTTCTAGTATTATTAGATTTGTTTACTATGAAATTTTTATTTTATTTGAAAAAAAATTGAGAGAGAGCAGAAAGATTATATGCGTATGGTTATCCACTTATTCTATAAGCTAATAGGTATAGGGAAATAGCTTGTTGTGCAGAAGAGATAAAATTCATCCACAGTGCATTGTCCCATAATCTTTTATTACCATTTGTGTATTATATAACATGTATATGAGTGTAATAAGTGTAGGGTAGCTACTATGAGACAATATAAAAAAATACGTTTATTACCACCAGTGCAACCTTTTGTTACCTTTAAAACCTTTCATTTTCCATTTTCATCTCTTGAAACCCTAGCCATCATCTTCTAAAAGAGAGGCTTAATCAAGGAAATAATCCAAGAGAAAGGTAGAAGAAGGTTGCAAAGCTTGAGAAAAGATGAAGGTTTGAAAGCTTACTCTTATTACCTTGTTGTAAGCTTGTTCTTCTTTCTCTTGTTGAGAGAAAAGTGACGGTTTTGGGAGCTTGGAAGGGAGAGAAAATCTGAACAAATGGAGGGAGAGTGGCAGAAATTTTTTAGAGCAAATGGAGAGGTTTAGCCACTTAAAAGCCTTCTTGAAAGATGAATGGATGAGATTAAAACTTGGTCTCCAAGTTTGATCTTTAATGGAGGAGATTAAGCCAAGTGTCAATCTCTTGTGGTGAGTGAAAAAGTGTCATCATTACTCTCTAGCTTGGGCTCCAAGACTTGGTTAGGCTGATTGGCTCTATGCCTATCCGGTTACTTGATACGGTGGCACGCAATTCTGTAAAGTAACCTTTAATCGGGTAATTTTCTTTTACTTTTTCGGAGACTTTCTCTCTCATGTGGTGCCATTCCCTAGGCTTCCTTGCTTAGGTGGCATCATTTTCTAGTCCAAAATGTCCCCGAGTTTTTCCCGTAACTCATCAGGAATCCTCGATTCGCACGAAATACCATAAAACGTGCTTCCGGCGGCCAATTTGACTTAAGAGCATGGAAAATTTCTATATTTTCCCTGATACTCCAGACTTTTTCCATTCCTCAAAATTCTTTCCAGATTTTCCGTAATTAATTTTCTAAGAAAATCCTTTTTGAGTGCTTTCGGGCACTGATATTCTCCGTACTACGAAACTACTACCGTGTAATAATTTTATTGAATACCTTAGGACCCAACTAAACTTTTCTCAGTTCAGGTGTCCGACTTTGAAGACTCCTGCTACCTCAAATAATTATATCTCGATCGTCTGGACCATCAAAATCCCTAAATTATGAAAATGCCACTATCTTTATTACTTTTACCATAATTACCGAAATGCCATTACCTTTATTACTTTTGCCATAATTACCAAAATGCCATTACTTTTTCTACTCTCTCTTAATTCCAACTTTACCCTTAGCCAACTTTGACTTTTCAATTGACTTTTAACTTTTTGGTCAACTTTAACTTTTCAGTTGACTTTTGACCAAATTACCAAAACGCCCTTACTATTTAATGACATTTATTGTATTGGGCCTTTTAATTCAAAATGACCATTTTACCCTTGTCATTTATTCCAAATGACCTTTTTGCCCTTGGGTCCTTATTATTTTGGATTCTTAAGACTAGAGGCTTAGGCAGTTATGATCTTTCTTATCTATAGGCATTTTTCTTCTATATTTCTTATCTATGGGCCTTAACTCTACCCATATCCATCGGTTTGGCCTTTATTTCCGTTCACGAAATTTGGGATATTACAAGTATATTACAAATTGCATAAGGAGTTGATTGGTAACTGACAAACGGAATATTAGTCGCCTTAGGTCCGTATCAAAAATTAAATGAATTAATGTAGTACAGCTACAATCGGGTAGTACTCACTTTGAGGAGCCAAAAATGAAATTAAATCCTAGTAAATAAATGCAAGCAACTTAAAATAAAATTGATTTGAAGAATTTCTAAGTGACTATTATGAATTAAATTAAGATCAAGCTACTTCTTTTTGGTATTTTTATATGGAAACGATTAAAATGAAGGAAAAAGAAAGAAAATATAAATGAAGCATATGAACAAACAATGATAATAATCAATCTTCAAACTGAACAACACAGACAATCCTCACTTCAATGGGTACGGAAGTTAAAATAATGAATTAAGAATTATAATTAAGCTTTAATCTAATAATCGAGTCACCTCGAGTTGTCACAAAATATTTTCCAAAAATTCCCAATTATTAACTACAACCAGAATAGCAAAATGGAACACTCCTAAATTCAAAATAATAGAATTAAATCTAGCAAGAGATAATGTGATCCAAAATTCCAAGCTACCTTAAAAAATCAAAAAAAATAATAATTATAAAATCAATTCAAATGTCATACAACATTGTTATTGGAATTAAAGCTTTAATCAGTCCAATATCAATTGCTAAACAATAATTCAATCATAATAATATCCAGAATATAGGATCAAACAATACAAATTGTTCCAATAATCAGAAAAACTATCATAAAACTTAGGATTTGTTAAACAATTATTGGATAGAAGATTAAAGTAACTAAAGCATCTCTTTGAAGACTAAGCTCTTCCCATTGTTCTTGAATTGGAGAATTAATGAACTAGCCAATGTTTGCCATCAAAATTTCCACTATAAACGTTTGCCACGCTCCGACACTACAACCATTATCTCTGTTTTTGTTTTTTTTTTACAATGGTAACAGTGAGCAGAACGGAGCAGTGATGGTAATGCAAAGGAGGGACGGATGAATGGGTATGTGAACATCGACGGACGAAGCTCTGGAAAAGGACAATGGATGGAGTGGCTGCTGGTCTGGTCCTCAGAAGCTACGATTGCCGCTCCGAGGACGAGTGGGTGCGAGAAGAAAAAGCTCCTCCTTCGATGAACGAAGCTGCTGACTGAGATGATGAATGATGCGATGGAGGAGCTTCGGTGAGGTCTGGAACAGCTACCGAGCGATGGCGTGGATGGGTGCACAGCGACGGTAGCGTATGGGGATAATGCTGGACAGAGCAACAGGACGAAGCTTGGGGGCTCTTCACACTGACGATAGCGAGGTCTCGTAGTGGCTACCAGAGCTCCCAGGATGAGTGGCTGCAAGAAGAAAATCCCTCTTACCCACAGCTCCCCAATCCTTCCCGGCGGCGTACAAATGAATGAAATGGCTCCTGGAGGCGTGGCCGTGAATGAATGAAGCTCCAGGTGGCATGTGTGCGGTGAGGAGATGGAGGTGTGGTGAATAAATGGATGAATGAATGCTCCGATGAGGCATGAATGAAGTAGTTCAATAAATGGGGCTTCTAGGCGGCGGCTGTGAGGAAATGAACAAGGCTGTCCAAAATCTGCCTCAAAGGTAGACATATTAATAAAATAAAATAAAATAAAATAAATGGATTTAAGAGTTTGGTCCTTATCTGTATTTTAAAAAAAAATTATCTTATAATCTCAATTTCTTTTAAAGGTATCTTTAATTTCATGCAATTCCATTAATCAAAATTAATGTAATTAAATTTAATAAAAGACCAAAAATAACACTAAAATCCCTTAAAATGCTATAAATTCACTTGACAAAATCTTATTAATTCAGTAATCCTTGATATTGATCTAATTCACTCTCTAAAGACTAAACTTTCAGCAACCCATATACACCACATATCAAAAATTATACCATTTAAAAGGGAGAGCAGAAGTACTCCTAGATCAATTCTATAGAAAAAAATAAAAATTGAACCTTTACTTAAGCTTTGCTTGAGTCTACTCCTTCTTGTTTTTTTTTTTTTGAATGGAAGAGTCTACTCCCTCTTTGTTCCCTCTTGTTCCACGCCTTTCTCTCCTCTTTTTCCTACATGGCTATTGTGCTTTGGTGCCGAAATGAAGGATCGAAGTGTTAAAAAAAGCTGCCTAATTGTTGTAAAAATTGTGGGGCCATTCACACTGATAGAATAACTTTATTGATATAATCTATCACTTTGATTTAATATCTTTTTTGCTTTTCTCTTTTGAATAAGAAGAGTACAAGTGGCAGGTTCTCAAACCCCCAATCTCCTTTATGAAAACAAGATTACTTTATGGTTACTTTACCTAAAAATTTTCTTCTAAAAATGCTTTTCGGGGATTTTCTAGTCACTTGACCAATTCAGTGTCCTTAAAAATTTTTATAATTCTTCTACTCTTATTTTCATTTCCTTCCTCAATTCCCATTCTAGATGTGTCTTTAATTAATTTTTGAAGAAAATCCTATTTCTGGGTTTTTTTGGGCTTTTTTCTTCCGATCTAACAAACTAGTTCGGACTTTCTCTTTGAATTAATTTTATAAAATATTATATTTTCTGAGCTATTTTTTCTTACTCTGAAATCAGATAGTTGGAGTGTAATATTCGCATTTCTGTAAGCTTGAACTAAAAGCTAGACCAGTAAATTATGTGATAATCCAAGACCCATAAATAAAGGAAAGAAAGATAATAAATTGACTAAGTTCCTAGTATTGAGAATCTAAGAAAAAAATGACCAAGGGCAAAACGGTCATTTTGAATTAAAAGCCTATGGCATAAAAATGTCAAAGTTGACCAAAAATGTCAAAGTCAACCAAGGGCAAGGTTGGAATCAAGAAAAGTAGAAAATGTAGTGTCATTTTGGTAATTATGAGGAAAATAAGACAAGTAGTGGCATTTTCGTAATTAAAGAATTTCAAAGCTAAGGACGAATGAGAAATAATTATTTGAGGTAGCAAAAGTCCTTAAATACCGGAGACCCAAACTAAGAAAAGTTTAGTTGGGTTATAAAGTAATTCATAAAATTATTACCCGGTACGCGGTGCGGGCAGTTTCGCTAAACGGAGAACAACAGCGCCCAAAAAGCCCGAAAAAGCATTTTCTTAGAAAATTAATTACGGAAAATCCAGGAAGAATTTTGAGGAACAGAAAAGAGCTTGAGAATAAGGGAAAATATAGAATTTTTCCATGTCCTTAAGTCAAATTGGCCACTAGAAGCCCGTTTTACGGTGTTACATGCAAATCGAGAAATCTTGACGAGTTACGAGGGAAGCCCGGAGATGCTATGGACTAGGACATGATGCCACCTAGGCAAGGAGGCTTAGGGGATGGTGCCACACGAAAGATAAAGTCTCCGGAAAAGTAAAAAGGTAGTTACCCGCGTAAAGGGTACTTTACGGAAATGTGTGCCACCGGATCATTTAACTGGACTGGGCAAAGGCCCAACCAGCAAAAGCTGACTTCTAGGGGTCTGAAAATTTTCTTTTTCAGCTAGGAGGAGACAAGGTGATGTGGCTCAATGTGGATCAAGTATTTTGGGCTCCAAGTTGTAATTTACATCACACACTTTTTCAAGAGCAACTTTAACTAGGCTTTCCCTCTCTCTTCCCCCTCATTTGCACATCACTTTCTCTCCCTCCTTAGTCAGATTTTGCTCTCCCTTCTATCTAGAAAACACTCCCTCCCCAAACAAGAAAAAGAAGATCCAAGCTTCCACAACACAAGGTAAAGTGTTCTTGCAACCTAATCTCCCTCGTTTCTTGAGTTTGCTGCTGCTACTACTACTACTACTACTACCACCTTCTCTTAAGTTGTTCCTTGAGTGAGCATTCCTTTTGAGGATGATGGCTAGGACCTCAAGAGATGAAAATGGAAAGGAGAAGTTTTAAAAGTAGTAAATGGTTGTAAACTCTTCCTTGAGGGGTAAAGGATAAGTTGTTGTTGGTGGTTGTTGTTTTAAGTTGTTGTAAAGGTTTTTGGAAAGCTCATTATTATGGGTAGGTGCTGCCCAAATTTCTTTTGGTCTAAGGGAAGGTGTTTTTGAGTGGATCAAATTTAAGAAAAGGGGTTTTGGAAGCAAGGAAACACATGGTTTCATGAGCAAAGTTGAAAAACCCTTCCTTTCCTTATTTTTGGCTATTTTCGTCCAAGTTAAAGAAAAAATAGAAAGACTGTATTTTTGAGCATTTTGATGGCTCCATTGGCTTCAAAATGATGTTTTGTGTAGGGTAAAGCTAAAGGATGGATTTTTGAAGCTTTAAGGGCCATA
>JANTPZ010086796.1:0-12445 GCA_025593235.1 Vachellia pachyceras
ATTGGGAAATGCCAAACCGGTGATTGTGGAGGAAGGCTTGAGTGTGACGGAAATGGCGCAGCCCCACCGACGTCCCTGTTCGAGATAACTCTCGGACAGGGCAATACACAAGACTACTACGATGTAAGCATGGTGGACGGCTATAATCTGCCAATACTCGCCGTGCCTCGTGGTGTTTATGGTGGCGGCGCTTGTAATGCGACAGGCTGCGTATCTGATCTGAACAGAGGTAATATAAGAACGTAACGCTCCTTATCGAAGTTAAAACCTTCCATGAAATATTATCTGTTATATATATATATATATAGGATTTCTGAGTTGGTGTTAATTGGAGTCAATCATATTATAGGATGCCCTAAAGAACTTCAAGTGGTTGGCGGAGAAGAAGGAGGATATGAAGGTGGTGTGGTCGGGTGCAAGAGTGCTTGTGAGGCGTTCGGGTCGGATCGGTACTGTTGCAGTGGAGAGTTTGCGAACCCGAACACGTGCCAACCTACTTACTATTCCACCATTTTCAAGAAAGCTTGTCCCAGAGCTTATAGCTACGCTTTTGATGATGGCACCAGCACTTTCACATGCAAAGCCGGCGAATACGACATCGTTTTTTGTCCCAGCACCAACAGGTATACGTGTGCATAAATAAACCTATAATTTTCTTAACAGTTTCTCACACGATTCATTAATATGTTTAATTAATGTTCAACGAACTTTGCATGTAGGGTGAAGAGGCCAAATAGTTTCGTGTCTCCTCCTCCTCCTTATCACCAGATTGAACAGCCAACAGCTGGGAAGGCTGTGAAGGAGGCGGCTTCCACCAGCTCCTCGAGTGTTCTCTCACCTTTTTCTGTGCCTGTCTTTATCTTCATAATAATGATCAGCCTAATTCTCTCATGCAAATTAATATTTAGCGATAACCTTCCTTATTTGATCTGAGAAAATAATGGTACCAGAGAATAACTATGTCAGCGATGGAGGGAAGGTGATCTAGGGCGAAGCCAAAGTACAATATTTTGGAAGTTCGTCTTTCAATTTCCAGTTATTCAACAGCTTCATCGTTGCTCCGCAATCAAAGGCTGTGTATATATATATTAGCCCTAATCATCCTAGTTTATACCTACAATCCAAGTCAAGATGATGACAAGTTGTGATAGATGCTGCAAGAAATTGATCTATAGGTCAATACTAAGGATATCGATCCTTCATTCTGTGAATAAATCTGTGATGAATAAATTGAAGCTTTATTCCCTTAGTTAGAGAGGAATAATAATAGGGAGCTCAAGCAATGGATGTTTATTGTAATTTTCTTGTGTGGGTTATCATGATGTGTTACTTGTAATTTTAATAAATGGATAAGATGAATATTGGAAACATGCGTACACATTATCTTATTATTATCATCTTCTGGCTCTTTCATTGATTCTCAGCCTTTCCCTTTTGTTTGATTTGCCTGTTGCAAGATGCACATTGTGCTGAACTGCTGATAGTTGGAGGGAAAATGGCTCTCCTGTCATCTTGTTAGCTCCCCCTTTTTCTTAATAACACACATTCGGACTTACTCTTAGGGCTACTTTGAAAATCCTTTTAAGAGTATCTTTTACGGATTTCTTGAAAAAAATTTTAGGTTTTGGAGAATAGTTTTTACGGATTCTAAGGTAAGACCTGGATTTTGAAAAGGTAATTGTGTTTGTGAAGTTTTGACTTTTACGTATTCCGAAGCAAAAAGTATGTAGGAAAGATAAAAGAAAAAGAAAGAAAAAAATATGAAAGAGAAATTTATTAGAAGATAGTGTGTAATTTGACAAGAAAATAGTTTTTTCAAAAACTTAGGTTTTAAACCAATGTTTTATTCAAAATAGCTTTTTCGAAAAATGTGAGCATTTGAACAGAATTTAAGTTTTGAAACTTAGGTTTTTGGGAGTGAAACCAAATAAGCTCTAGAATCGGTAAGCACTATATTGGTCTATCATATTGTTAACAAAAAAATAATTCATGAGCCGGATGTAGCTTTATCTTTAGATAGACCAAATTTTTGACCCTCTAACTATCAAGATTAGAAAGATATTCTAAAAATATGAAAGATAAGATGCCATCCATCTAGATCAAATCTATATTATTATTATTGTAACAAGATAACAATGTACCATTAAATAATAATTTTGAGATTCCCATTTAACAAATTATATAATGTATGACAGTTTTAAGACAACTCACACACACACACACACACACACACACATATCTAAATAGATTTTGAAGATCATTTGGATAATTCAAAAGCGTAACTCACACATACACTTGTTATCCCTCTTTACAGAAGGTTTAAACTTGTAACTTCACAACCTTGGATACTAAGAAAGAATTCATACTTTGTCTTTTGTAGTTATTTTTTTCCAAAATTATAATTATATTTCATTGTTCTTTTCTGCCCACTAAGACATAATGTTTAGTTGATTCAAGATAATTTAGTATAAACAGAGTTGAATCTATCTGACAAGCCTCACCCATTGATTGGGTTAGAATAGCTTAAAGCTGGTTGAGGTGGGGTCATTGGTCATTGGTCATTGGATCTACTCGTGTGCTTGGTCAATGTAATGCCTCTAAAGCAGAGAAGTGGACTATTTTCAAAGCCTTAGATTAGCTTGGGAAATGGAATATCTAGGAACTGAGTCTTAAAATGTAAGGATTTTGATTGACCCGTTGCTTAATATATTGATGCAACGTTAGGCTTCTTTGGTTAACCCGTTTGGGCAACCAAAATTCATTCATGTGTTTACCGAGATAAAATTCCTCTCACAACTAGCTTTGGCTTGGTGATTTTCGAGATCCACAACCTCATGACGTGCACCTGGACACTTCAACCTCACCATGTCATCAATTGATTTTAGTTGATAGAGTATACGAAATTTAGAACTTGTTTGGCTTCACTTTTTAAAATTTAGGTTTTAATTCAAAACCTATACTTTATTCAAATACTCATATTTTTCGGAAAAAGTTATTTTGTATGCAAAACTTCGGTTTGAAATCTAAGTTTTGAAAAAATTATTTTTTTGTCAAATCACATCATTTCTTCTAATAAAGTTTCTTTTTCCTACTTTTTTTTCTTTATTTTTCATCTGTCATACCTACTTTTTGCCTCAAAATTCGTAAAAGCCAAAACTTCTCTAACACAATTACCTTTTCAAAACCTAAGTTTTATTTCGAAATCCATAAAAGTTATTCTCCAAAATCTATTCTTCAGAATCAGTAAAAATTATTTTTAAAATGACTTTCAAACGAACCCTTAATCTCTAGTGGGTTATTTTATTTTACAAGCTTCATGCCCTCATATTTGTTTAAAACAATAATTGCAATATGGTTTATATGTTTATGTGCCTTTCTTTGCAAATAAAAATTTAGGTAAATCAGATTCCAATATTTCTTTGTGTACCCAAAAAAAAATTACAATAGGATTATATTATACACAAAAAAATACACTTTACTAATATGGATTGGATCTAATAAAAATGCTTAGTCAGTTTTGCTGCATGGTAAACAAATTAAGATTCTAATGTCAATGGAAAAGGTGCACACATAATTAATGTAAATATTGTCTTGAATAAAATTACATCTCTTAGAAATATGCTTGTAATTACTACTTATGGTCTTCTTATAACAGTCACTTATTTTTTTAATAAAATTAGAAAAAGTTAAAAAATTACTTAAATTATAATAATATGTATTATTACATTATACATTAATTTATAAGGGAGAAATTTAATTTAAAAATTTGATGAATATATAAATTAATCAATTTTCTTTTACGCCTTGAAAATATGTTTGTGTCTACATTCCACAGTTCGCTCGAGGCCGGCTTATAAGCTCATTTGGCTTGGCGACTCCGGTAGGGCGAGGGGCTCTTCTCTTTTTCTTTTTTCAGAAATTAAATTAAAAAAAGGTCAAACCTATGGCATAAGAAATGATCTTTGTTATCCAACTGGCAGTCTGGAGTTGAAGAGGTGATTGGGGTCGAAAAAAGGAGCAAGGGAAGGACGGAGTAGCGGTGGCGAAGGTTATGCCTTATCATTTCGATAACCCCATTGAGCATCTCCAACTTCGCTTCAAAGAGTTGGAGAATGGCTTCAGGCTTTGGCTCTCCAAGCAGTCTTTGCCCGCCGAGGCCGCCGTCGTCACCACCACTAGCGCCGCCCAGGGGGCCGCCATCGGTGCCTTCATGGCTACTCTTGCCCCCGATGCTTCCTCTATTCCCACTCCTCCTCCTCAGGCTTCTCTAAATGCTCAAGCCATGGCTTCCCTTCAGCAAGCCCAGGTTTGTTCTTTTACTTTTCCTCTTCTCCTCTATTATCCTAGTTCTGCTGCTTTGAATTCCCGTCAAGCTCCTTGCCGTCTCTATAATCATCTTCTTTTGTGTTTTTATTGGATGACCGACCCGAACCTTTGAATTGTAATTCCTTCCTGATGCTCTCTTGGGTGAATTGAACTTTGGGATCTTTTACCTTAATTATCCATCATGGTTAAGAGTTTAATGGAACTTAATTATTTCCAGCTGCGTTGATAATCCAGTTCTTGCTGGTTCTTCAATTGGGTCTGTTCCATGCTTCCCTTACAATCCCACATTGGGCTTCTAATTTAATAACGCAGTAATTTGCCAATAAGAGGAGATTGTGTGTTCTAACACAATTGGTATAGGGTTGTTTGGTTGTGTGTGTCAACCTTCCTTTCCTGATTATATCAAGAAGAGGCCATTGATAAATTATCGCAATTTTCTTACTGTACTTTATACATTAATTGAGGAGTCGTATTTGTCTGTTTTTTAACGCCAATTTTTTTTCCCAATAATTTTTTGTAGGCCCTTTCTGGGGGTCCTTTGATACAAGCTCGCAACTTTGCTGTCATGACAGGAGTGAATGCTGGTATTTCCTGTGTCTTGAAAAGAATCAGGGGCAAGGAAGACGTCCAGTCCAGGTGAGATTCAGCTGATTGATTTCTTCTATAAGCTGACTGATTAACGGAAGTTTAGATAGTGAGCTTGAAACTGTTTGTCTTATTGTTTCTGGGTGTTCTAAGTCTAAGCGCCACAAAATGATATAGGGTTTTTCAAATCTGGGCTTCTTGTGACTTCTAATTTGTCAAATTTTCTAGCTGCTTGAGATGAGTTCAAATCCACGTGTATATGCAAAAGACAGAAACGGACATATCACATATAGAAATTAAATTTGGAGCTCTACTAAGTGGCGATAATTTATTCAACACTGTTCAATAACCATGTATATGGGGTAATAAATGTTTTCCAGGATACCATACGGTACATCAATCCAAGATGAAGTTTCCTTGGTGGCTTGTAATGATCATGATCTCTAATCTTAATGTCAAACTCGACATGTTGAAAATGACAGGATAAAATTGTTATTGATTTATTTTAAGTCGCTCATAGTTACTCTGGAATAAGAATCTTGCTATGCCGACCTGAGTGTCAGAGTTAGAAATTACTCCTACAATATTTGCAATATTTGAAGGGCCAAATTTGACTCACTTTTATTTTCTAAACAAAAGCTTCAAAGCCTTTTCTCCTTCAAGGAAGTCTAATTATTTTGGTTTCCCATTTCCTTGTTTCCAGCAACTTACCTTCTGGCTGCAAATGTGATATTGATAATATGGTTATGTACTATATTTATATATATAATGCAGCATGGCAGCAGCTTTTGGTTCTGGGGCAATGTTTTCATTGGTAAGTGGCATGGGTGGACCGAATCAAGTAGCAAATGCGGTCACTTCTGGACTTTTCTTTGCACTCGTTCATGGTGGAATTTTCCAGGTGAGCATGAAAGAAGCAATACCCCTTCCTCGCAAAGTTTTTTGGGGCCCTAGTTGTCACATTACCGTATTAGAAATGTGGCTTAACTTGGGCTTGTTTGGATAGTCCGTGGGGAGAACGGACTCAGATTCTGAGGTAAATATGTGAAAGGAATTTTGTCTCGGTAAATACAGGAATGGTTTTTGGGGAGGCAAACGGCCTCCCCAAACAAGCCCCATATTGACACCATGGCACGGCAAATGTAAAATCATGGTCCAGATATGAGCTTTTAGGGGAAATCAGTCATGGATTTTGTGTTTATAGCCTATAATTAATAATTGTGGCATGATACATTTTGCCTGCCTGGATCACTACGTAATAATATGTCCAATGTTGGTTCATAATCTGCTGTCCATTGAGCTCTTTTTCATTGCTAAGAGCGTGTTCCACATATGATGCAGTTAGGACAGAAGTTTACCAAACCTCCAGCCGAAGATATTCATTATGCTAAAACGAGACACATGTTGCACAACCTTGGCCTTCAAGGTTACGAGAAAAATTTTAAGAGAGGCCTGTTAACGGACAACACCTTGCCTTTAGTCGCAGACAGGTAGGCAGATGGATGACTGTCTCACAATATCGTCAATATCTTGTATTTTTCTTATTCCTGATATTTGCTTATCGTCAATGTGTCTCAGTGCTCTCAGAGATGTAAAAATCCCTCCTGGACCAAGGCTTTTGATTCTAGATCACATTGAGAGGTATGAAATTATGAGCCTCACTTATTTCTCTCCTCCTCTGTTCACTTCAGGTCATCTAGGTTTCTCTATTTGCTGTGGTTACATAATACCCTGTTTCAGCTTTCCTCTTACACGTTCGTGTCTGGCCTCAGGGATTCAGATTTGAGAGGGAAGCGAGGAAGCCGCAATTGAGTTTGCCGCACCCTGCAAATTTATTGTTTTAGAATAGAAACCTGTTGGAAAGTGATAGCAGCTGCGAGATTGCTTTGAAAAATGAATTTTTTTCCCCTTCAATTTTTTCTCCCAATAAAAAAGCTCTGTATGCCTTTATTGGAGACATTAAAATAATTTTGATAAGATTATGCTCGTAAACTTTTGTCAGACCACAGGGGTAGGTTTGGTATTCCGATTCAAGCATTATGTGTTTCAAGTCTGCAATTATGATTCCTTTTATGTGTAAAGGGAATTCAATGTATTATCTGAAAAAAGAAATTAATCTTTTAACATTCTTATTCATTGCCGAAGAAAATAAATAGTAAAGAATCATCTTTGATGCTAACATTAAAAAATAAAAGACAGAATAATTTAATTTGACTTATTTCTTATAATTATTTATTTCTTATGCCAAAATATTAAAAAATAGCCTCCTGTAAATGTTTTAAATTTATTAAATAAATTTTACACACAAAAGTAGTAATCCGTTAAAAAAAAGATGATACATTTTAAATAAATAACAAGTGAAATAAAGACAAGTAATTTTATCTTTATATGATTTTTTTGGTCAGAAATAGAATTATATTAAATAAACTTAAGAAATAATACAAAAGTCTATAAAGAAATCTCGCAAGCAGGGGTATAAAGCCCAACCAAAAACCCTAGGTCTAACAACACTACCAATCCAAACCCTAAACCTAAAATAGTCAGATAACTATATGAGTTATTGCCGCTGCTGCCTCAAGGAAACTCCAACCATGCAACCCATGCATAAAAAAAAGACTCCAACCATCACCGCCAGTCATTCCCAAATCCAAGCCAAGATCTGAGCAGATAACACAAAAAATCACACCAAGCAATCCAAACTAGGAAAAATAGATCAATTAAGCAGACCTGGTTAAGGGAGACGCGAGTAGATGATGAAACTCTAGTTATCCTCCACATAACCACCAACCTCCTTACTAGCCCTCCTTTTCTTGAAAAATCCCACACAGATCAAGATGGCATTAACTATGAGAGGAGAAATTAAAAACCCTAACCCTAAAAAGACAAATCCAACATCGGACTAACTTCCCTCCGGCCAAAAGCTAAAGGGAGAGGAGTCGGAAACCACCAGCCGGAGGCAAGCTCGCTCAAGGAAACATAGCACTTAAATACCCCAAGCAGGGAGAATCAGTCTTAGTTTCACCAAATCTTTTATCCCGACTAATTTTATCTTTATATGATAAAGACACGATGTGAATATAAATACATGATCAATTATTTTTTAACCAAATATATTGAATGACGAATAAGAATCACAACGGAAAGACATTTCAATGAAAATAAATAAAATCAATTTAGAATTTTGATCAGGATACTTTTCTAAATTTTTCCTACTCAAGGTTAGGTATTAAAAAATTATAAAATAAATTTTACTTAAGAACAAAGCAATATAATCCATATGGATATAAATATACTATTAATTACTTTCCTACAAAAATATATTAAATGAAAAAAAAATGATTGAGAATCATAAATGAATATTTTCTCAGAATAATGCAGATTTTGATGTACAGGAAAGTATGATTATATGTTATGATATCACGCTTTAAACAACTACGCTTTTTCTGCACATGGTCTGCTTAACCAAACTTTTTATGGATTTCGTTGAGCTCCTTCTCCACATACCATCATTACGCTTCTCCCGTGTTTACATTATTAAGTAAAAAATTTCGAGAATGTTGCATAGGAATGTTACAGATGATGGTATCAGACTTAGGTTTGAGTGAATATAGTAACAAAATAATATGAAATAGTATCATACTTTTAATATTTTTTAAAAGACAAGTTTATAGCTCAAAACTCAATGGCAGCACTATGGAAGAAGTTTAATAAAATCTATAAAAAAGTTTGAGTAAGCGGGGGTGTTTACTAAAAAAAATTGGAGCTTTAGAGGTGACATGTGAACATTATGTCATAATATAATATTATATATTGATCTCTTAATAAAAGACATAATAAAAAAATTGATTAAATATTTTAAACCACAACATAGTGCAGACATATTTTTTAAAAATATAAGTTTATATCATTGGCGCCGATGCGGAGTCAATTTTACCAAAATATATTGAATGAAAATGGAAAGGATCAAGAATCATAACCGAAAATATTCTCACAGAACAATGCAGATTTTTTGATCCAGAGACAGTCAGCTTCAGTTCAGGTGTTTGATTGTTGATGGTTTTAGACTTCTGCATTATCGGAGGTGAGCGTATCTAGAATTTTTCAGACGATCGCAGGGATGAATTTTTCATTGACCGAACCAGTCCTTTTCTTCTTGTTTTTTTTTGATACAGTAACCAGTCCTTTTCTTGGGAAAGGGGCAATTGTTCGAATGCCATATTTTTGCAGATGATGGATTCGCAAGAAGGTAACATGCAGAGAGCGTCGGGTAAACTAGAACAGATTATTTCTCACTTTTATTCCAAGAGCTTGCACATAATCGTCGGCTCAAGGATTCCTTCGCTCCACTTGCTTGGTCGTACCGGTCGTGGCCAGTCGCCGAGTTCTGGGGCGAAAAATAGTGACAAATGGTTTCACTTGTTATTAGGCGATCGACCTGCTTCTCTGGATAATTTGAACTACTGGCGTAGAAATTTGATGGATCCGATGATAATTGACATTGCGCTGGTTCGTGGAGGGACTGGTTCTTCAACTAAAACAGTCCTAGAGAGGTGGGTTGTTCGATACGAGTTATTGGCTCCTCGAACTGGTGATAATACTAACGACTGCAAGAAGGTATACCAGAATTTAATAGTACTGTTCCGATTGCTTTATTCGCAAATGAGGCTTCTTCCGGTACATAGGATATCTAGGCGTCTAGGAACATTTGTTAATGCTCTCAATGTCGATCTTACTTACCAAGTATATTCGTTAAGTGATCCATTTTCACGAGCTGAAGACGAAATGATGGAAGAATATAACTTCACAGCTGTTGAGGCTTTTCCTGGTCGCCTTTGTATTTCTGTGACCTACCGTACCACACTGTCTGATTTGAACCTTGAGTTTTCAAAGCCATTGCCACCAAAACTAATGGAGGATTATGTTCGAAGTTCTAATAACAGCCCTCCGATTTCATTCTCTTCAGGAAGGAAAGGTGTTTGTAATAATTCCTTTCCGCTGAGAGGACTGCGATCTATGCCTTCTGTGGCAGTTGAACATCATCATAAATGGACAGGTGATATTCCAACAGATAGTTTTGGTAACAGGGTTCCCAGCTATCCAAATCTAACTCGACGAAGGTCGACTAGTTATAAAGATTATCGACCTGCTTCTGCATTATTCTCATTATCACCATCTCCTTCTCATTTTCCATCCCCAAGTTCATTCTATATTGACAATCCTATTCAAACTCAATTCACTTCAGGAATGGGCAAAGGCTCTAGAAATTTCTCTCCTGGTTTTTCAGATTCTAGTGGAAATTCATTGCCTCCCTTATCCCCTAGAAGAACAAAGGATGATAATTCATTGCAGGAGTCTTCATCTGGCAACTTGTCATCAAAGAAAACAGAGGCCCACAGTGCTGGAGTAGGTGTACAGTCTAGGACAGTAAATTATGGTATTCAGAAGGTAACATTGAGCTTACATCTCTACTTCTAGCTACAATTCAAATGTTGGTTTCTGTTATATTTGATCAGCTATATTTTGCTTCATAGATTGTCAGAGATAACAAGGATGATTCAGGGCGGTTCTCTGGGTTATCATCTTCATATAGCTCACTACGCATTGGAATTTCTAGAAGCTCCTGTAAATCATCTTTTTCAGATGACTTTGATGATTGGGATTTCTCTCATCCTTTTGATATTGATGATGTTAATATTCTTGGAGTTCAGCCCAGGTACCTTAAACTGAAATAATGGATTATATATGGTGGTTTAGTAATTCCTCTATTTCTCATTTTACTTGCTTTAAGATGCCCACTGTAATGGTTGCTCAGACCTGTCTTTCTAAATGCTTTTTTTAGGAGTATATATATAATTTTTGTCCATGTATCCTAAATGTTACTGCTTTTTTCTTGTTGGTTTTCTCCTTAAGTAGTCAGAATGTGGATGATAAGAATGGTTCAGAAATCACTTCAAAAGAACCACCTATGGTCAGAATATCACAAGATGCTTCGATTGGTGTTCTTGTACACATGCTTAGAGTAGCACCTCCTCTGCACCAAGATCCAAGTTGTGTTCCATCTCAGTCTCTCAAAACCGAAACTGAGGAAGGAGTTGCTCCTGCTTCTTCTGGAGTCTCTGTGCTTCGAAAGACGGAGGATGCACTAGAAGAGCTCAAGAGCTACAGAAAAATGAAAGACCTGCTTTCTAAGAGCAAATATGAAGCTTAAGCCTGGAATATTGGGAATCACAGTTGTACAGTACAAGCACTTGAATATAGAGAGCCACGAAATCCTAATATATACACTGGTATTTGATATAAGAGTTTGTTGAGGGTTAGATTTGATTTTAAATATAACATCCCACTCTACTTTATTTCTAAATTTATATTTTTTTCTAAAATATCCTTGTTAATTGACATGTCATTGAGTAACTTCAATGCATATAGTGTTTTAGAAATGTCAACACTCATTTATTGCAGATAATTAATTTAACTGCTTTTATTAGTACATGTAAACTAGTTATTTAACTGGGGGATGATACAAGTAATGAGCAACATTTATGAATGCTCACTTTCATGGACATCAAGACATTGCAGCTTCGGACGAGAGAACTTGTTGCATCCTTCTGCTCTAGCATCAACCAACAACTTCCATGTCCGTGTATTATCCATAACAAGCACGTGATCGCGTGCGTTGCACGAGGATATTATCATCTGGAATAAACAACGACGTGGTCATTGTAGTAGGAGAAGGATGAATTAACACTAATGTTCATAAGTATACATTCTCATATACGGGGTTTGTCAAGTTGCAATAATGGAAATCAACACTAATCATATAAGGAATGTTAATACCTAATCAACAATACCAAACGAATTAACATCTAAACAGTGTAAAACCTCCTTGTAAACAACATTTTCGGTTGTTGGTATTTCTCTTGGGGCTTGATCTTCAATGACAATCTTTAAGCCGTTCATGCTACGAACCCTCGACAATGCAACATAAAGTTGCCCATGTGTGAAAACTGGCTTTGTTAGATACAAACCTACATGACGCAACAATTGACCTTGGCTTTTATTAATGGTCATTGCAAATGAAAGCGTCACTGGAAATTGTCTCCTTTGTATCCGAAATGGCCATCTTGATTCTGAAGGGTTCATATCCATTCTATGAATAAGTACCTTCTCGTTTTGGTTTGATTCATTTAGCGTGAGTGCTTCAATCACCTTCTTCCCAATATTTGTTACCCTTAGTCTTGTACCATTACATAGTCCGGTTGATTGATCAATGTTCCTTAGCAACATAATAGGCGCTCCTACTTTGAGCACAAGCTTGTGTGGTGGTAAGCTTAAGCAACTTATTGTGTTCAAGAATTCTGTTGTGTATAGGTTATCAAAGCTATCTGAATCTTCAGTAGACTTGCAAACCGTATCACAACTGAGGAACTCAAAAGCTATACCTGGAAGCATAGCACACATATGATCATTGATTCTATTAACCATCTCAATAGTTGGTGCTAGGATCGCTCTATCATTGAAGTAGTCATGTACTATG
>JANTPZ010086816.1:0-33760 GCA_025593235.1 Vachellia pachyceras
ATTTTTCCCTTGTAGATCACTTAGTAAGCTTCAAATAGAATTTTGAACCACTCCATTTTGATTTTTATAGAATTAGTTATGAATTTTCAAAGTTGGGCCAGAAATCTGGAAATTGACCAAATGAACAGTAACACGTTTTTGAAATTTTCAAGTTTACTTCTTTGGTCAATTTAAGTTCTCCAAGGCCCTAAAGTGGTTCATTAGTGATCTAATATGGTGTTTATAAGGGAAAATAAGGAGTGTTACAGTTCACGTGGATACCGGTAGAGGTAGGCGATCTAAATAACGTCGGCTCCTCATGATCGAAAGCAAGAGCGCGGAAGGTTGTGGAATCTGAAGAGATCCAGACGCAAAGGAAGGGACGATCTCGAAATGCAAAAGTACGCCTTCATCTCCTCGATCTAAACGCCTTTGATAGATCCGTATTTGGGATTATAAAAATTTAAATTCCGCTGCGTGTACGTTCTAATCCCAACAGAAAGTCCTCTAACCTTATTTCCTCTTTGGCATGCCGAATATTCACCCCCTTATACTCCTTAAATAGCCTCCCATCAATAACCACATCCTCCTCTCCCAATATCACATTTATCACTTTATAACACTTAAGCAAAGTATATCCACAAGGTATCATCAACATATACCCGCATGTGGCACGTTTCAATCAATCATTTCATGCTCAACGGTTTTCCATCAAGTCAAAAGAACATTTATCAACAGCATTTGCAAATGTTGTCAACATGTCAAATCTTTGAATCCAAATATCACAACATATTATCAATATTATCAACACAAAGTTTATTTAATAATAATATTTTCATCACAATCAATTCAAAATCACTCACCAAACATGTCTCAAGTATGCATAATAAGTAGAAAGCGGTTACCTCTCATCCAGCGAAGAAATACTATGACAATAGCAATCTCGTGCTCAGCACCAATAATTTCTATAATCAGTCTACACAATTTTGCATTACCACGTATTAGTTTATTTTTTAATACTCTCATATATTCTGATTCCATAAAAACCCAAATATTTACAAAAATCCTCAAATATCTTAATTTCCTTTAAATCTCTAAATATTGAAAATTATAATTTTACTAATTCCAAAGTCTATTTTCAAACTTTAATAACAAAACTAAATTATTAGCAACTCACCATTACCTCCATAAACCTTAATTAAAATATCTAATCCTTCATAGATTCTCTATTATCTTCAATAATCTCAAAAAAAAAATCCAACTCAACGTTTGATAACTCAAAATACTTTGTATATTAAAAATCTTATGAAAATAAATTTCTAAAATAACTCAAATATCAAATAAATAAATCTAACCACATAGAACGTGGTTATAAAAGTATATCAATTATTATATAATCTTCTATAAATAAAACTCCAACTATGCAGAAATTCAAATACTAAAATATTCTCTACTAGCATAATATTATTATCATTAGATAGAAAAAAATATTTAGAATAACTTTCATGAAGAAACTATAGTGAAAAGATGTCATTTTACTTACCTAAATGATCCCAAAAGCATAACCTTGTAACTTGAAAATCCTCTCAAAGCACCTCTCTCTCCCTCACTTAGCTCTCGTCTCTCTCTCTCTCTCTCTTTCTTCACGCCGAGGCAAGGACTGGTGGTGGGGGTATATATAATACCCCCACCGCCCATGAACAGTGTTGGGGCATTAATTGCCCTAACACACCTGCGCGTCTAGCTGTCTATTTATTTTATTTGTTTTTATATTTTTTCTATAGGTCAGGCGGTGGAGAAGGGATAAATATGGGGAATAGGGAAAGCTACCACTTAGGACCCTAAAGAAAAGAAAATTATAGTCTTGGCCCCTTTTTAATCCTAATTAATTCTTAATAGAAAAAAATTAGGATATTACAAATGCTGTCACTACTGCTGGAGCAATTTCAGAAAGCACAAGAGAGAAACTGATTTTAGAGCCTGATGCTCGAGCATTAAGTGCTCGTGCTCGAGCATTGGTAATACTTCCTATCATGCTGGCAGTATTATTTGACATCATTGCGTGGAAAACACCCCAACGCTCGAGTACTACGTTCTAGTGCTCGAGTGTTGGCCATACTTCTGACAGTGCTTGAGTATTCCTTGGCAGCATCACCTGAAAAGTCTAAGATTTTGAACCCGATGCTTGAGTGTTGTTAGTGCTTGAACTTCTCCTTGAGTATTTGGTGAAAGCATTGCATAAATCCTTAAGTTCTGAAGCACGATGCTTGAGCATTGAGCTATAGTGCTCTAGTATTGACACTACTTGAATCAACACTTGAGCATTCAATGAAAACATTGTTGGGATTAGAATGTACATACAGCAAAATTTTAAAAAAAATTATAATCCCCTTGTGGATCTTTTAAAGGCGTTTAGATTGAGGAAATAGATCAATACCTTTTCCGTTTTGAATTCGAAACATTTCTTGCGTTTGAATCTCTTCATGTTCCATGACCTTCTGCGTTCTTGATTCCGATCACTAGGAGCCGACATTTCTTTGATCGCCTCCCTCTACCGGTACCCATGCGAACAGTTCCCAATAATCGCAGCGTGCTAGTGCTTCTCACGTCTCACTCTCCCTTTAGGGTTTCTGAGGTTCAAGGTCAATTTCGAATTTCATATATCTCTCTTGCTCATTAGTCCTAATATTTATAGAACTCATGGAGAGCTTCTAGAATCTGCAATTCGAATAGATCCCATTATTACTAGTACATTGCCCATGCCATGCATGGGATAAATGGATAATATTGTAACTATTAGTAAAAGTGAGGAATTATAATATGATATATTTTTTAAAATGCAATCCTTATTTTATACATTTGATAATATAAATTATTTTTACGATAATATTGGGTATTTTATTTGTATGACACCTACTATTATATTTGATATTTTTATTTTAAATATAATTATAGTACAATATAGAACTCACCATACATGAATACATCATCTAATATAGGTAAGCAAAGTGGATAATATAGGCGGAGGCTACAAGATATATAAAGTTACAAACTACAATATCATCTAAACTGTTCAATTAATGTTGCATTAAAATACATAAAAGTTAAAAAGGTTATCACTATTTGTATCTTCAACAAACCCAATGAGAGTTGCATATGCTATGATCCATTATGATCGAAGTGGAATTTTTTTTAGCTATGTCAATTAAAAGGAATTTTATTTAAGAATTTTGGTAGTTTTTTAAAGTATAGATTTATGCTTAAAAAGTTTGGGAATTGCTTTAACTTAAAAAAATAGATGTGTTCTCTTGTGATGCTTGCTTATGACCAGTATGATTTACACTTTGTACTTATTAAATAACATAATCTATATATAGTCTTGTAATCAATTTTATTTTTATATTGATGTCTTAAATTAAATTAATTATATATAAATATATGAAAACATATTATATGACAATATTTCTTATTTTAAGAATATTCAAATTTTTATTACAAAATATTCAAAACTTTTCAAATATAAATATTTAGTTTAAAAGTTCAGCAATTCATCCTCTTATAATAATTGTTTACAACCCATGCGATTTTCTAATTTTTATTTTGATATTAAATTAATTACAAATGTATTTAAAACATACCATATATAAAAAATATTTATATTTTTTTAGTTATGAATATGTGGTTAAAAATATTAGGAATTTGTTTTACTAAGTGAGAAAGGAAACATACGACCCCCATGGTATACTACTTGCATTTTTTAAATAAATTGTATTATTTATATCTTGACTTGTTATATAAAATCAATATTGAACTTAATCAAAATATATCATATAGAGCAAATATTTCTTATTTTAAATACATGCTTAAAATATAAAGAAGAGACCAAAACATGCCCTTACTTGACACATGGAGTGTGTATAAGTTTTATTACATATAACTTCCCACTACTTATCATGAAAAATGTAACTCCCTATTGCTTATAATGAAGAATGTAACTTCCAACTACTTCCATGACGAATATAACTTCCCACTACCTCCACTACATGCATATAATTTCTTTTTTTTCAACCTCAACTAAAAATTATTTTAATAATTTATTATGAGTAGTGTTGGAAACATTAAAAAAGTTACATTGTATATTTGTAACTATGAAATGATGAAATTGTCCAAATAATAAAAAATAATATAATACCAGTCATTACTCAATTGGAAAAAATAACATTATATTATCTAATCAGAAATTCATTACAAATTAAATTTCTAAATATTAATATTTCAAGTAGCATGAATTGAATAAAGTAGATAATATAAATATTAATATTAGTAACTGTAAGCATAGATGGAGTTGGAAACCCTTCTATTTGCTACAAAAGAAAAATGGTCCACATTATACATATGCTTAAATTGGCACATCATTAGAATTTTAAACAAAGATAGATAAGTCACCGAAGGGGAACAAATATCATAGTTTACGTACACTTAAACTCTCACTCTGGAGTTGTATAATCAAAATAGTTGGTCCACTGTTTTTTCTAGGAGTGAGTCTCAAAATTTCATCAGTGAAGTCACCCCATAATGTGTATTCAAGTTTAACCGTTGTAAAAGACACAAACACGGGTAAAGAACACGTAAACATAACATAGAAAATGAAATAAGTTAACATGTCATATATAACACTATGCCTAATGGAAAAATGCATTTTAAAAGTTTACTCGGCATCACGTAACTCTATGTCAACCCTATGCTAAGGATGCTCACTTACAATGCACACATCATGATTCCAACCACAGTAAATAATCCTATGACATCTGTAAATGGCTTACAAGTGTGAGTCAATAAAAATCAAATGCAAGTATACGACACTAAAGCACCAAGTTAGAATAGTGAACTAACCAACTAAGAAATGGTCATCAAAGTTCAAGGACAAAATAGGAGAAAAAGAAATGAATGAAAATCCAAATCAATGAATACCTCCATTATCAGAGAAAGGATGAACTGAGGTAGAGAATAAAAAGTTTGCCCTATAATGTTGACTTGTTGCCCTGTAAGAGCTAGTGACAAGTAACACATAAAAGTATGAAATAACATGTCATTCCTTCTGTGAAATGATTCTTCTGGTGCTGAACAAATGCACCTTTAATGGTTGCATGTATACTATCACCCTAAAAAACCCAAAGAAGTAATTAGCACTAAAAGAAGAAGAAATTGCAAGAAGTAAATAAGCATTATATTCCTTACAACATCATCCAACAACAGCATATCAATTAATGGAATCACTTCCTATGAATATCACGAACCTTTATCCTCCAATTTTGCCTACTAAGGTCGATAGCACGAACCCACACTTGTGTCCTGCAAACCATCTATTTATACATATTATGGATATAGTTGTTGGTGTAAGCATAATTATTTGTACTATTTCTACTACGTTCATAATTGATATTGTGGATATACAAGTGTGGGACAATACAACTCCAATGTAAGCATACATCACCATAACACCCAGTTGAAATAGCAATCTTACCAAAGATCATCAAAATTCATGGACAAAATCTGAGAGAAAGAAATGAATGAAAATCCAAATCGATGAATGCATCCATCATTTTGTGTCCTGCAAAAACCCAACATACGCGTGCATAACATATTCATTTTATGTTTGCAAGCCACCTATTTACAGACATTGTGAATAGTTTACTCCCTCCTAATGGCACCATTCAAGGACACTCACTACGTCCATTATCCAAATAACTACCCACTACCTAAGATGAAAAGGGTCCATTATGCAAATAATTACCCACTACCCTATATGAAAAAGGTAACTCCCATAACATGTCTTGAAGAAGGTAACTCCCTACTACCTATTTGGACATCTATTATGCAAATAACTACCCACTACCTAAGATGAAAAATGTAACTCTCATAACATGTATTGCAGAAGGTAACTCTCTATTACCTATTTGAAACCACTTATTATGCATTTGAAAACGCATACACCAACAAATATTTTTGTTTAAAGTATTAAAAATGAAATAAATATTTTTGCAGTTATACATCTCATATCATATGTCCAAATTTTTATAGTATACATGGGTGTTCACAACACTATAATTATTTGTACTATTTCTACTACGTCCATAGTTTATATTATAACTTTTGAGTTGTTTTGACTTATTCTCCCCACACTATACTTTATATTTGTTCCTTAAAAATAATAGAAATCATGTAGAATGAATTTGAAAACACATACTCCAACCACAATTTTCATTAAAAATATTTAAAATCAAATTTATATACGTTTTGCAGTTATAAGTCTCATCCATATATTAGTTTAGTAATTATACACTAATACATAATAATGTATAGGAAAAGTGAAATCAAGTACAATTGTATCATAGTTTTAAAGCATTTAATTATTTTTTTAAACAAAGACTACAAAATGTTGGAAAAAATGCATACAAAAAAAAGTTTAAACCGCTAATAAAGACATGCAATTTGTGGTCGGGAAAGAGATGGAATTCATAGAAAAGATAACATTATGGGAAACTATTTAAGTTTTTAAAATATATGTATAAATTTAAATTTAAAAAAATGCAAGAAGTGATAATGGGAAACAGTTGAAGAGAAGTAGAGGACATGCCATATAGATAGAAGCTTAGTTGGGAAAGCATAAACGTGGTATTTGAATAAACATGGCAGTATAAATGAGAGACATTTATCCTCCAGTTATGAATTGCAATATAATACGGGATAAACATGTTCGTATTTAAATAGAAGATACAATGAGAGAATAAAACTGGTTATATTTAAATTCCTTACTTTGGTCTCTGTTTAAAATAAGAGGAGGGAGTAAACTATGTCTACAAAACGTATTAATTTAAATAGACGTTTAGTTGGAAAAATGGTATTAAACAAAAAACTATTAGCTGACTGATTAATTTTTAAAATATACGTATTAATTTTAAAATAGACTGGGACTTAAATAGAAAACTATTTAAGTTTTTAAATATGCGTATTAATTTAAATTCAAAATAAATTGTAAGAAGTGATAATGAGAAACAATTGAGGGGAATGGAGGACATGCCATATAAATAAGAGCTTAGTTGAAACCATTCATTCGAATTTTAAAATATAGCCATTTGTTAGTGGTTATATTTGGTTGATGTTTGGATATAGGAAAAAAAACACTTCCCCCCTTAAAATCAAAGAAGACCATCTAAACACCTTATAAAATTCAAGAATTGATTAATGCTATAACAATGGTTTTCCATGAAATTATTGTGATTAACTTTTTTTAAAAAATAATGACAGTCTCAGAGGACAATATTCCAATAATACTCTTCATTCAACCGCAAATTCTATTTTTTCCTTTAGAGTCATCACATTAGTTTATGTTCTTTTGAATAATTCACAGAAATGTAATTTTGACAACAATAATCTAAACATTTTTTACGGTTTTTGTCGTTATAACAATCGTTTCCCCCCGCAATTGCTTCAAAATCTTTAAAAACTAAGTGCATGGGATAATCCTAGGGCTTGTTAGCATACATGCCATCATATGAGCAACATGTTTCTCTTTATTATCTGAAGGAAAAGTTTTGAAGTGATATTCCCCAGAATCTTGGTCGGTGTTGGTGTGGAATTCTAAAATCTTATCAGGAACATATAAAGGGACGTGTTTACACCATTATTTCAGGGATCAATTGATTTCTTAAAGCCTTTAGTGAAATATGATTAATGGGAAAATGACAGGGCATTGGAAATTAACAAATGAGAAGATTCAAAAATAGTAAAAAAGGAATAAAAGCTTATTAAGTATTGCCAACTTTATATTACGAAGGTGCTCCGGACCAGAGGTCATTGGCCAGTCACCGGTGGGATTTCTAGTTGTGGCGGTCGGTGGATCGGAAGTCCAAATTCACCAGTGGAGTCGTTGGGAACTTCTGAAATATAACTAATTGGCATTTCTGTCTTTTTTTCCTTTTATTTTAACTTTTTCTTCAAATTTAAAAATGTGATTTTTCTGATACCATTTTATCATTCCACATTTTCTAAGGTCATTTTCTATTATTTTTCATTAATTATTTTGGATCCGGTCAAGACAAGTTGGATTATGTCATAACGCCCTTGTTCTTTTTGGTAAAAGTATAAAACTTTTCTTTAATGATTAGTTTAATTTCTCCATTTGGAATATTTGAATCTAGCATATTATTTATAAAGAATAGACATGAATGAGAACTTGTTCCACAAAGCCAAATGTTGGGATATATTTTTGGATTTAAATGCATTGTCCATGATAAAGCATTTTTGCAGTAGAACTCAGTATCAGTAGTTTGTAATATATTTGCGGGTTTATGGTAATTGTTACTCAACCAAAAAAAGGTAATTTTTACATAAAGATTATAAGTTAAAAATTTTAATTTAGATATCAAACCAGCTTAACTAAGATGACTCAAATTTTATAAGGAGATGATCATGCATCTTTGGATTAACAGTAAAAGCTATATATTTTTTGATGATTTATGGTTTAACGTGTAAGTATATCTGCAAGGGGAGTTTTTTTTTCTCTACTTGTATAAACAAGTTTTTGTAATACTAACTCAAATGTGCGCAAGATTGATGATTCTCATCTACATGTGTGTGTTGAGCTCAAATTGGAATCTATTTGCCCCATGGGATGAAAAATCATTTTTTTTACCATTCATTGACTCCACTTTTATTCATGAGGTAAATTTTGATGGAGGAGGATAATTCCTTGTAATTTTTGGTTAGCAATGGAATCCAGTAATTAGTAAAAAGAATGGAATCATTTGACCAAAAAAAAAAAGTTGGAATCCAAACGTTAAAAAAGTGTGTTTAATTATGGGTTAAGGTAATTTTTGTTTCAAAAATTTTCATTCAGGATAATTGGGTATCAAGAAGTTTTTTGAATGTAATATTGCATTAAAATTTTAAATAGGCTTAATGTTGTTCATAAAGTATAAAAACGTAATAATTTCGCACCTACCATTAGTTCACCCCAATCAAGTTGAGGTGGCTTTATCATGGATAGGATATGATGCCACCTCAACATCCAATAAAGTTGAGGTAGTATTCCAGAAAATTATTGATGAGAGAAATCCGTAAGACCTATTAAACTTGTTGTTCAGTGAGGACAATACAATGAGAATTCAAAGTTCCCATAGATAAGAGATATCCATAGATTCATTTTACAGAAAAGAATTGTAAACAAGAAGTATATCCCATAGAGAACTGCTTTGATGCTCTTAGACTTTGGCTTTATACTTTAGTGCAAATGAATCGCACTGAGTGTTTCTAAATATAGACCAGGCATGAGAAAAATTTAATTTTGTAGTCAATGAAGCATCCTTAGGACTCTTACTCGATCTTTTATATATATATATATATATATTTCATAAAACTCTGTATCGAACTTCAATAAAATAGACTCGTTTCAACTTTTGTGTCTTTTTTAATCACAATATATAGTATTAATATCCAACTCCAGTATTAATCTCATAAAACTCTATATTATTCTTTGAAATTCGTAAATGTTATATTTTGTGTGTTTCCGATACTTGTAAGATATTGAAAAATGTCATTAAATTCATATATATATATTTTAAAATTTTTCCCAAATTACCTGCGGATCTAAAATTCTCAAGAAAATAAATTTCCACGAACCTTATACCTGCGGATTTTTGCTGAAATCCACAAGAATCAAACATTTTTTTGAAGTACTTGTGACTTGTGAGCTAGTACTGAGTATGGGCCTACAGGGTCGCAAGCAAGAGCAGCACAATTTGAGCTTTAATTCTAGGGTTTATTCGAATTTTATATATGTATATAAATAAATTTGAAATGACAACATTATTATAAGTTAGTTTCAATATTTAATTTATTTGATAAATTAAATAACTAACATTGATATTCAGATTTAATTTATAAATATAAATTAAATTTGTTGGCTAATTATTTGGATTAATTATATGGATATGATTTGATCAAATCAGATTAATCAAATTAGAATTGCAAAATTTGAATTTCATGTTTTGAATTTCAAATTTCAAGATTAATCTTGAATATTTTTTTAATTTCGAATTTAAATATTAATAAAGATTGATCTTGAATATCTTTTGGAATTTGAATTTCAAGATTAATATTGAATATCTTTTTAGATTCAGATTTTCAAGATTAATAAAAGATTGATCTTGAATTATGATGCACTCTATGAATTTTATAAATATGAGGACTCATGAGTAATAGAGGTAAGCAATTCGAATTTGATTGTGAGCCACAGAAACCCTAGAGAGAGAGTGAGACATGAGAAGCGCTAGCACACTGCTATTGTTGGGAACTGTACGTTGTAATCCCAACATAATCTTGAGTATGTCCGGTCAACCATACGGAACACTAGAGAGGCGGCTGCGGTTTCAGCCGCCACATCCGAACCCGGGTCATTAGGCGGCACTGAATACATAGTTCAGACTTTGTCCATATCCTCAGCCATTCCCATCTCCGACATAAAGGACCTACCCGGCCTTCAACTTAGCCTACTTTAGCGGATAGTCTGTTGCCCAACTGATCGCAACCCTAGTTTCTAGAAGTTGAGGTCCCATCTTGTTGGCATACTCAAGTGATGCCCATGAAAGCATGGTGGTGTTGAAGGCCATGGTAAAATTAAATTTGACACTATACCCAGCGTCATAGTACCCTCCTTTCAAATCCACCTACCAATAATTAAAACTGACCGAACACAATTAATTTAAAACTTGCATGGCTTATGTTTGATGAATCAAAACCTTTTAAATTGCTAAGAATATAGATTTAACTTGGTACCATTGCCACGAGTCTATCATAAAGTTCAGAAGGGAATGTCCAAGCGATCTTCTGATTTAAAGGATTAATCTTGCCTGTGTTGGAAATTGTGCCGTAGGGGCCAATCATTGTACCTCACACATTATTTATTTTAATGTATTTTTCTCCATTTAATTATCATATGTTTTGCATGTTTATTATGATAATTGCATCCATAGACGAATTATGAATATTATCTTAAATGTCCCTAGTTGGTTGTCTATGCGGGAGCATGATAAAGTAAGACCAGTACGACTTTGATGAGGTATGGAGATATTTGTCAAAGTCATAGGCACTTGTAAGAGTACAAGGTGCTAGACCGACCCACTATGAGAAAGCTGCATGGATTAAGTCATTAGCTTATCTTGTATGTAATCACGTCACAATGCCCTTTGACCTGAGATTATCATGGATTCCTACATGAGAGTCGCTAGGTTTTGACTTAGTCAAAAGTCACCTTTGACCGGGTGATGATAAAGGCTATAATCGGGCTTAGGGGTCTTTCGTGTGGAGGAATGTGAGTGATCAAGATGGGATTTTCCCCTCACATTAGTTGAGAGATATTATTGGGCCCCTCGATGAGTGAGTCTGAGAAACGTACGGCCATATTGTAATGAAAATGAGTTTTCATTTCCTTGATCAGACTACTCAGGGATCAAGAAAGTAATGGTCATGATTAGGAGGATGACGTCATCCATGCCTCATCCTTGACCAAGATATCGTGTGACAAAAGGGACGTGATGTGATTGCATGAAAGGTTGCGTCGTATTAATGATCTCCATATAATTTGGGTAGTCGTAATGTCTTGCTAGAGACCGCTTACGACTTGTGGGCTAATGTTAAGTTTAGCCCACTGTCAACTTCATATGGGCCTATAGGGTCGCACGCAAGAACAATCCAACAAGCGCTTTAATTCTAGGGTTTATTCGAATTATATATATATGACAATAATATTATATGTTAGTATTTAATTTATTTGTTAAATTAAATAACTAACATTAATATTCATATTTAATTTATAAAGATAAATTAAATTCGTTACCTCATTATTTGGATTAATTATATAGATATGATTTGATCAAATTAGATTAATTCAAATCAGAATTGCAAAATTTGAATTTCACATTTTGAATTTTCAATTTTTGAATTTCAAGATTAATAAAGATTAATCTTTAATATCTTTTGAATTTTGAATTTCATGATTAATATAGATTGATCTTGAATATCTTTTGAATTTTAAATTTTAAGATTAATATAGATTGATCTTGATTATCTTTTTGAAATTCAAATTTCAAGATTAATAAAGATTAATCTTAAATATCCTTTTGAAAATTCGAATTTCAAAGTTGATAAAGATTAATCTTGAATATCTTTTTGAAATTCGAATTTCAAGATTAATAAAGATTAATCTTGAATATCTTTTCAGATATGAATTTGAATTTTAGATATTAATTAAAAGATAAATCACAGATTCTAGAAGCTCTCCATGAGTTCTATAAATATTAGGACTCATGAGCAAGAGAAGTATTCCATTCAAATTTGATTGTGAGCCACATAAACCTTAGAGAGAGTGAGCGTGAGAGGCGCTAACACGCTATGATTGTTGGAAACTGTTTTCATGGGTACCGGTAGAGGGAGGCAATCAAAGAAATATTGGCTCCTCGTGATCGGAATTAAGAACGCAAAAGGTCATGGAACCTGAAGCATCCAAACGCAAGAAACGCGTCGGATTCAAAACGTAAAAGGTACGACTCTATCTCCTTAATCTAAACGCCTTTGACAGATCCATAAGGGGATTAGAAAAATTTTAAATTCCGCTGCGTGTACGTTCTAATCCCAACAGTGGTATCAGAACCATGTCAATTGTGCGTTTAGATTGAGTTTGTATGATTGGCATGATATATGATGTATCTTGATTAATGCGTTCTTGAATTCATATATGCTTTTTGACTAAGAACATGATATATATGATATATGGGTTCTTCAATCCTTGAAAAGTATGATAATCTAGGATATATTATATGCATTTTCAAATCTTTATATGATACATGATGTATGCATTTTCAAATCTGCAAATGGCGTATTGATTACAAGTTCAGATACGCGATGTATTTTATATGAATGTGTTCATGTGTACATACGGTTTTGGCTACGGATTTGTATATGATGCAAATCTGGAATGCATGTGATGTATTAGTCACGGGTTCACTGGTTTTAAAATTTTCTTTCCTAGCGCGATATAATCTAAACGCAATAAGAATTATTTTTATTGAATAACTTATTGCTTATTGTGATTTGCTTTTGAATGATTGAATGGGTATGGTGAAACATGGGTTTAATTTTATAAAGGTTGTAAAATTTAAATACGGCCTGCGTGCCATGCCTTCTTCTAACAATTCTTGATGTACATTCTTTTCTCATCTTACTGCCCTCGTATGTTCAAACGAGGTTTCTCCTAATGTAATCTTTTATCTTTCTCTAGAATTCCTCTCATTGGCTTGGGAGGATTTAGGTTAGGAAAGTTATGTTGTCTCACGTTTATTGTATGCTTTTTGATTAAATCATTGCATGCTATTTTACAATAACTGAATTAAAATAACTGAATGCGCTATTGTATGAGAAACAATAACAACCCGTATTATATTCGTAAGATTAACTCGTTAAACCCTCCAAATGAATCTTAACTGAATTGTAATGCCGTCAATTAATAGATAATTGTCAAAACTTAGATTGCTTGGATGTAGGTTCCGCCAAAGTGGATGCATTTGAGTTATCTTGGAAAGGCAATTGTGAGTAATGGTGCTACTCACACAATTCATTATTGTTTTGACTTAATTGAGATTATCAAAATGGTTTTGGATCTCAAGGAATTAGATGAGATTAAACATGCCGGATCATATGATGATCCAATCCCATAAAAACTATGAGTTACATATGATGAATTGGTAAAGGGTTACCTACCTAAATAACTTAAATTTAATGTCTTGCCAAAGCAAAGTTAAATTTAAGTGAAATATGGGTCCTAGCCCACAATTATATTGAGGGTTGTTAATTCAGTGGGAGATTACTAATATGCTTTTGCGCAATTTTGAAATTGTAGAATCATGTCGACGAGTAATACTGCTACATTATTGATGCAATTGGTCCTTGAGAAGGACAAACTCAATGGAACCAACTTTCTTGATTGGTTCAAGAACTTGAGAATTGTTCTCAAGCATGAAAGAAAGGCTCATGTCCTTGATCGGCCTATTCCTGATGAGCCAGCAACCAATGCTCCCAAAGCTCAAAGATATGCTTACTCGAAGCATAAGGATGACTCTGTGGATGTAGGATGCCTCATGTTTGCAACCATGTTCTAGAGATCCAAAGAGATCTGGAACACATGGAGGCTTATGAGATGATCGTTCATCTCAAGGAAATGTTCCAGCAACAGGCAAGGCAAGAGAGCTATGAGACCACTAAAGCCTTACATTCCTACAAGATGGCTGAGGGTGCATCAGTTAGCTCTCATGTGTTAAAAATAAAAGCCTACATTGATCACCTTGAGAGGCTTGGATTTCCCATAAGTCAGGAGTTAGCTACAGATTTGATCTTAAACTCACTCCCTGGCAGTTATGATCAATTTGTCATGAATTATGCAACACCTCCTATTTTCCCACATATTCTCATATTAGATCACTTTTGAACCACTCTAGGACCTTGGATAACTCAATTTGACCATTTAAGTAAACTTGAAAATTTGAAAACGGAGTTACTGTTCATTGGTCCATTTTCCAGATTTCTGGCCCAATTTTGAAAATTCATAATTAGTTCTAGAAATATCAAAATGGAGTGGTTCCAATTTCTAAATTAAGCTTATTAAGTGATATATAGGGGAAAAATACTCATTGGCTCCATTCCTTACCCATTTGAATCAGTTTATTCCATAAACATAGTAGTGTTCTAATGGTCACTGTTTGTTTTCCAGTTTTACCCTTAACTTTGGAAAATCATATCTATTAATGTACACATCCAAATTTCGCAATTTGGTGTCATTTTAAAGCTTAGGATATGTAGTATTTAAATGGAAAATTTTAGTTTAATCGAAGCTCGTTTGCTATTTTTCATTGCCTTTGAAAGCACATCAATTTTCAGGTTCTTTGGAACCCATTCGCCTTGAAATCTAACTTTTCTTAAAAATTACCAAAACCTCTTTTTGGTTCATAAACCAACCTCTTACCATGTATGATTACTTCCCTATCATTCCTTAGCATTCCTAGCCCATTTCCATGCATGCATCAACATATATCCACTTACTACTTCAAGTAGAGGTTTACAATAATCCATCAACTCGCAAAATAAAGTTCCACCACCTCACAACATTTATACAAAAATTCACTCAAGCAAAAACATCATCTTCATTCATCAAAAACCTTTTCCTTACCCTAGCTTGAGCTTGTACCTACACGGTTAGTTGGTGGATAATAAGATTTGGGAATCCCAATAGCAAAACTATCTAATCAATAAACATTGTGAATGTGCATATTATAACTTTAAAACAAGTGTATGATCATTCAATATGTGACATGTTCAAACTACAATTTATAATGCATATGGCCATAGCATCAAAGTCACATTTCATACACATATGATCCACTTCAATCATCACAAAAATCATGCACCATTCATAACCAATTTTCATAAAACATAAGTTAGGATTAGTAGTCTTGCTACCTCTTTAGCTTAGCTTCCCTTTTCACTTTAAAGCTCTCTTGGATAACCTTCCAAATGTGCTCTTGAAGGTCTCAACTTCCTAAACATCATGTAATAATATACATATGAATTTCCAAACATCATAATGCAAGAAAACTTGCCAAAACGCAATAAAGCTCTCCTTTAGCTTTTCAGGAACCCTACAAGTTCAAAACTTGGTTTTATGATCCCTAGTGCTCCTCAAATCCATTTCCTATTTTTTTACCCTACACAAAACTTCATTTTAGAGCCATTGGAAGCATTAGAATCATCAAAATCCCACTCCCTCTATTCCTTTTTAATTTTCTAAAAAAACAGAACAAAAAGGGAGAATTTGGATTTTTCAACTTTTCTCATGTATTCTTGGCTTTTCCTTCTTCCAAATCATGATTCAAGCATCATATGACTCAAACACACTTTTCCCTCTCAAGACCTCAAATGGACAAAACCTTCCCCAACTCTTAGGGTTTCCAAAATTTAACACAATAACCAAATCAACCAACAACTATCATTAAACACTCTTAACTACTTAAAGAGAAGCTTGCAACCTTTTGTTACTTCTAAAACCTTTCATTTTCCATTTTCATCTTTTGACCCTAGCCTCTCATCCTCAAAAAGAGATACTCCTTCAAGGAATCAAACCAATAGAAAGGTGAAAGAGGTTGCAAGACTCAAGAAAAGATGTTGATTTGGGAGCTCAAGCTTATTACCTTGTGTGAAGCTCTTCTTCCTTCTCTTCTTGCTTGAAAATGGTGTGACTTTTGGGTGCTTGGGAGGAGAGAATTTTCAGACCAAAGAGAGAGGGAGAGGTGCGGAAATGGGAGAGCAAAATAGAGTGTTTAGCTAATTAAAAAGGTCTCTTGAAATTTGAATCGCTAGGATTTAAACTTAATGGCTAAGTTTTCCTCTTCAAGCTTGAGATTGTGCCACTTGTCAAGCTCTTGTGGTGAGTCATAAAGATGTAATTATTACTCCCAACTACTCCCTTAATGACTTAGTTAGGCTAACTAATCATTTATTATCCAGTTACTTGCTTTAGTTACTATTTACCTTCGGTAAACATAACTTTTCTCCGGTAAATCCTTTATCTAGTTTTCTGGAGATATTTTCTTCATCATTTCCTCTCCTCATTTTCCTCATGAATATGGCATCCTCTTATTCCCAAAATACCCCTGGGCTTCCTCGAATTCATCAGGATTCCTCGATTCCAACGAAACACCGTAAAATGTGCTTCCGGTGGCCAGTTTGACTTTAGCGCATGAAAAATTCCTAGAATGTTCCCTGATACTCTAGCCCTTTCTATTCCTCAAAATTATTTCCATATTTTCCGTAATTAATTTTTTGAAGAAAATCCTTTTTCTAGGGTTTTTGGGTACTTTGTTCAACGATCTAAGAATTTGCCTTGACTGGATACTGGATAATAATTTTATTAATTACTTTAGGACCCATCTTAACTTTTCTCAGTTTGGGTCTCTGACATTTGAGGACTCCTGCTACTTCAAATAATTATTTTCCGGTCGTCTAGACCTTCAAAATTCCTTAATTACCAAAATGCCATTGCCTTTTTGTACTTTTCCTTACTTTTCCCATAATTACCAAAATGCCATTGCTTTTTCTATTCTTTCTTAATTCCAACTTTACCTTTGGTCATTCATAACCAATTTCCTTTTTTTGCCTTACTGTTTAATGGCATTTATGACCTGGGCCTTTTTAATCAAAATGACAATTTTACCCTTGTCATTTGTACCAAATGACCATTTTGCCCTTTGGTCATTTTTGACTTTCTTAGTCAACTTTGACTTTTGACTCTAACTTTGACTTTTGACCTTAACTTTGACTTTTTAGTCAATGTTGACTTTTCTTGGTCAATCAACACTTATGTCCTTGGTCTTTTTATTTAAAATGACCCTTTTACTTTTGGTCATTATACTTTGAAATTCTACGACTTGGGACTTAGTCAATTATCATCTCTCTGTTGTCTATGGGCCTTAAATCATTTCATAATTTATCGGTTTGGCCTTTATTTTTGTTCATGAAATTTGTGATATTACAAATTACAACATGGAGAAATCCATTTCTAAACTGCATGGGATACTCAAAACAGCTTAACAGAGCATCAAGAAGACGCCTAACACTGTTTTGATGGTTCAGAAAGGAAAGGGTATGAAAAGGAAAGGCAAGGGCATTGGAAAGGGTAAAGGCTTTACTAGTAAGAAGTGCATCCCATAGAGTAGCAGTCCATAAGTAAGCATCTCATGAAGATATGTTGCAGTGGTATTTTGTCTAATATTTGTCCCTTCCTTTCTAGGGTTTGTCAAGGAAGCACTAATTGTCACTTCATTGATGGAATATTCATCAAAAAATCATGCAGTTGAGAGTAGCGCACATGTATTGATTTTTTGCTTTGTTTCACTTCCCCCTTCAAATGATTGTGGGATGCACATAGTATAATGATTCCGAATCTACTGCCTTGTATTTTTCTTCTTTTATAATGTCACTCATGACTTTTCTGTTTGAGCCAACTATGCACAAACACAGTTTAATTAGACTGTGGGCACATTTAAATTAAGCTTAAATCAAGATAATTGTACGCGTGAAGATTTTCCCTTATCCAATCTTTAACATAAAAGATACGTATGGCAAAAGGAAGGCAAAAGATAATGTTTGTGGCATCCCAAGAACAGTAATGGATGTTAAGTATACAGACTAGATTCATTCATATTATGGAAAGTGTGCGGGGAAGAAACTTAATAATAATTGACAGAAAAGAGGACTATTGGATTAGGTAAGCAATGATTCATACGCTGTGATTGTATTGAGTTTTTATGACTACATTTATTTGATTGCTTTTTATGACTTAAAATTGAGCTACACAAATGATAAGTCATCTGATACAGAGCTATGAAATTAAATGAAGATTTTATGCATATTTGTATCACGGAAGTGAAATGTGGCTCTGATGGATTTCCCTCTTGCAAGAGTCAGGCCAAAAGATCTTCTCTTGGCGGCATGCATTATATGTGGGGTCCTATTTTTCCACACGAGTTGCAATTTATCTATATAATTTTTTTATCGTATCAACATGGTTTTTTGGATTAAAGAAAACAAGGATGTTGAGAAACAGAAGATATATAAATGAAGGGGATGCAGTATACTCCTGGAAAAACATTGAAAACCAAAATAAATAGTTTTTCATATGCTATAAAGCTGAAAATCTTTGTTATTGCTGCATACCATTGAGCATCCCCTAACAGAACTATAACTGCATATCTTATATCTTACAAAGGTGACTATTCTTGTATTGTTTAGAATTTATTATGCTGCATCACTATTATAGGCTATGGCAGGAGCCGCTCCTTGATATTTGGCTCAATTTATATATAAGAGGGAAAATAAATATTTTAGTCCTCCAACTTTAAACCCACTTGTAACTCAATTCTTTAAGTATGACTCGACGAGATTCGGTTCTTGAACTTTTAACACGTTTAAAACTCAGTCCTTATCTTTTCACATTTTTTAGAAAGTTATCCTTATCAATACAGCTCATCAGAGTCATCCTATGTGTAAATTAATATGTTATAATTGAGCTGCCAAGTCACCATCTCCATGATCATCATCAACCACCCTCTCCTTCTTTGTGAGGAATCTCGGTGCTGCTCTATGATAATTCCAATGATGGTGCTTCTTCTGATAATGTGCACCACATTCACGCCAAATGGTAAAGCTCTTCATCACATTCTTGGCCTCATTCTCTTGCTCCTATCATATTAGTGCTGACCGACATCGCCATGGGCTAACTTGATCATTGCGACCCCACTTAAACTTATTCTATTCTTTTGTTTGGCAAGAAGAATTTTACTTCTCAAGTTGGAGTTTTATAATTTTTTTAGGTTCTTTTGTTGATCAGTTTTTTTTATCTTGTTCCTTGATGGAGCTAAATATTTTTAGACTTTTAAATTTCAGTGCTATCCTGTTAATAAATAAATTTGCAATCCTGTTAATAAAATCTAGAATGAGAAGAAGCACTGTTGTTGGAAAGGAGACGCATTAGGAACTAGAAGCTAAGAAACTCCTAGAGAGCAGCGCAATGGTGAGATTCAAAGACGAAGAGAGATGTTTATGATGATGGGGATGGTGACTTGAAGGCCAAATAAGCTTTTTTAATTTATAAATAGGATGACTCGATGATGAGCTGGCATGGTAAGGATAACTTTCTAAAAAATGTGAAAAGACAAGAACTGAGTTTTAAACCAGTTAAAAGTTTAGGGATTGAGTTGCATTAAGCCATACTTAAGGGACTGAGCTACAAGGAGATTAAAAGTTGGAAGACTAAAAAAATTAATTTTTCCCTACATGATAACAAAGATTCCTTTCAACTTGGATACAACATTTATGTTGCTTTAACTGATTTATGATAGGCTTCACCAGTTGTGACAAAGATTAGCATAAGAACCACGGCTTCTTCATCCAGCAAGCCTGGCTTAGGGAATATTAGACTTGGCTCTAAGACGAAAAGGGTAGGACTTATTGATGTAATGCCTCTTTATGTCCTCGCTCAATTTATTGATTATTTTGAGATTCGTTTGCACTTAGCAGTTGTTTCCCCAAAAGAAAATATGATGGGATCCCCAAGAAGAGTATCATCATATAAGTAGAGGACAAATGTTAACTACCACTCCAACTGGGAATCAGAGTGAGGTAGGTAACTAGCTAAATTGGAGAGATGTCAGTACTTACCAAATAGCGTTATAGTCATATTCTCCTATATTTAAATGTTAAATATGATGTTATATAGTTATTCATTGATCGGGGAATAACCAAGCATCTCGTTGGCTTCTTTTGAACCACATGAATAAATGGTTGTCCATTTTCCATCTTCTCTTCTATCACTTCTTTCTTGTGTTTCTCTCCTGGGTCTGGATGGATGATCATTGGGTGAAAAAACTGATGAGAAATGAGAGTGCAGTCTTAGCATAAATATTTTCTGGCAACGACATTTGATATCGATAATTGTTTGTTGCTTTTTTCCAGACTCTCATTCATTGTTTTTAAAAAAAATTCTGAACTCCATGCAATTGCGCTTGCCAAGGCAAAGGGTTAAGAACTTAAGATGTAGTGTATTCTCTCTTTTTATGGTATAAAGTTTGAATAAACTGTGCTTGTAAGCTATTCATTTTCTAATCAATCCTTGTGTAATCAATAATTTACAAATTAAGTCATTTTAACTTCAGTCGTCTCTCTCACGGTTGCTTTATGGATTTCAATATTAAATGTAAGCTAATAGGTTTGGATATATGTAGTCTTTGGCTATTGTCTAGATTGTTTGTTTAATTTATTTCTGAAGAAAACAACACTAAATATGCTTGCTAAGAATTATGGATCTTTTCACTTGGCTTTTGAGGGCCATTATGTTCAGGGTAATGCCAAAAGTAGTAATCGGAAAGACAAATTAAACTATACTAGGTATTTTAGTCTGGAATCCTTAATGAGGTGATTAGAAGTTGGTTGAAATTGTGAGTCTGAATTTTAGTATTTCAATTAGATTTAACTGGGATTCTCCTTTTGGCATCAATTTTTTTTCTAAATTCGCCTTTAGATTAGAACAAAATTTCTTATTAAATGTCTCTCGATCAATAATTATCATGAAATCGAAGGAGCAAGCGAGAGTAACTTACCTAATTAAGTTATTGTTGTTCTTGGATTTCCAATGGTCACACAACAAGTTGCTTAGAATGTAGCACACAACAAAGAAGGAGACAACAAATAATTTTTTAAACATTAGATATTAAATAAATATAGAAATAGGGAAAACAAATTCTTTGGTGTTGGTCCTGTTGGATAGGTTGACACTCAAAATAGGGGTGAACTTGGCGCCTTAATAAAATTTTTGGAATGTTTTTTCCAACCAAAAAACAACGGAACCAAAATTCTTTGAATGAAGCAGTCATAATATAGGAATTTATACATTAACAAACCAACCGCTTGATAAATTCATATTGTATTGTATCAGCATATATCATATTAGGCCTTTGTAGTATTCATGCGATAAATTATCCCAATAAGTAAGGGGTGGGGGCATGATTTAGCAACCAAAGGGATAAAAATATGGTTGTTACACACACACACATTAAAATCATTAGTAATGAGATTCCCTATTAGCAAATGACCAAAATCATACCATTGCTAGCCTCTATTGTTTTGTCAAATTGTCTATTTTGGTCACTGTAGTTAGATATTGTTGGTTGGGGTCCCTGGATTTCACAAAAATTTAGCCTTGTTTAACTATTGATCCTTACATTTTTAAAGAGTTTTGATTTTGGTTTCTAACTTAAGCTCCAGACCATTTTGGTTTCTCTTTTTATGCTTAAAACTATAGGACTAAGACAAATTTAATCAAATTGAAAGCGCCTATAATAGTATTATTAGCCTCATGTATCCGAAGAGGTTCTTGGTTCATTGTTAAATACTTAAATGTGAGGATTGTATATATTATTGTTGCTTTCCTGACAAGTATAAAGAGTGTAAGATGAGTTAAATCTGTAAACATTTAGAAAACCATTATTAGTAGGTTAACATGAACCCAAAATGTAATCCTCGAAATCAAATAATCATATTAAGCCAAATAACCTTTGGCATGTATCACCTTAAGAAAGTCCTAAATAATAATGCACACACCAACTAAATAAAATATCCTTCTTTAATATAACACTAAACAAACTAAAATTGTAAATAGGTGATCATATGTAGCAAAGACACCTGGCTATTAAAAATATGCATCCACTATTCTGGATAATATCTCCAAAAGACAAATGATCTAAATTCCATAGAAAGTAATTACATAAAGAACTTCTTTAAACAAAACATAATAATTGAGATTTAAATCTAGGCTTTTTCCTGTGAATGGGTGACTTTCTACATAATTCAAAATTGAATGAGTAATGAAACATGAGTTAGCGGGAAATCTTTTCATCACTTCATTAGTGAAAAGATTGAACATAAAAATTTGATCGATGTGATAATGTTTCTTTGCAAATAATTTCACCCCTCCAGATAGCAAATGGTTGTAAGGAATAGGGAAAGGGGTTGATGGTATATATCTTAATCCAACTCAATCCCTCCATCAACCACAAATCGATTGAACAATATCTGGGGTTTTCATACACTCTTCTGTAAAAGATGGTAAGCTTGTTCTCAAACACAGTAAGTGTATGGTACTGTATTGTGATAAAATCACATAAAGAGGCATCTCTATGAATTTAAACTCTTCCATTGTTAGGTCAAATGAGACTATTAAATAATGATCTCCGTCACCCTTAATACCTACCTGTCTTTATAGCTAACCAGAAGATAGCTCCATTACAGGTGATACCATTGCAGGAGATACCATCACCATAGATGCGAATTACACCCTATAAGTTTCCAGTAGCAACTTTTTTCCATGATCTTATGCTTAATGAATACACCTCAACTCGATGAATTGGAAGATAATTCCTGGAAGAATGAAGTCTCACTATCTTATAATCTTTAAAAATTGAACTAAACCTGAATCCTACGGATAGCATTTGTCTCCAGAAAGTTTGAGATCTTTGGGAACCCGACAAACCTCTCTAATAGCTGGGTTCCACAAGAAAAGCAGCGATCCAGATGTATGGACTTCAAAACTGATCAAGCCATTACTGGAACTGACAATCTTCCAAGAAGAATCTGACTCATCAATGAAATATGGTTTCTAAAATTCAACTTGCATCTCACGATTGAGGAAACATATTCCATGTATGTAGTGATAATAACAACCGAAAAGGAGGGAATTTTGCTTGGTGGAACGATGGAGGTGTTCGGCAATGAAAGATTCAGTTCTGAAGAGATTCTTCCAATCTTTACACACACATCGAAGTTGGACAAGGGATTTTATCGGAAGTCGCAGAAGAATGTCTCTGATAATTCTTTGGGGAAGATACAGTACTTAGTCATCCATTACTATATGCTCCAGAATGATCCACTTGTATGAAGGGACACCACGGCCTCATAACCTTCTAGGTCTAAGGTAGGGATTTAAAGGCATATACTCATGCAATCATATTTATAAGGTTTAGAGATGAGATTTTATTTGATAATATTTATAAGGTAGCTTTTAAACTTTTAAATGTTTTCCATCATCAATATAAAACACGTTGCATCCACATACATGTTTATAATATTAGGGTAAAATTTTAAATCTTGTTAAAAGATGAAAATGCCCATTACAGTTTGATCACATTATAACTATAGTTAGAAAATTTGAAAACAAATAAGAGTGGGGGAGCAGTAACTCACTAGATTAAGATTGACATTACTCTTGGGTTTCCAGTGCTCTTACAAAGAGTTGCTCAGAAGTCAGAATGCATCACACAGCTACACGAGAGAGAGAGAGAGAGAGAGGAGGGGGAGATCATAGAAGAACTAAAATGGTTATGGAATGATCACACAAAATAGAGGGAGGCTATTTAGATAGAGATAGACAAGGATATTTTAGAAAGGAAAAATATTTTATATCTTTTCATTTTAAGATAGATACAGTATCCAATCCTTAATATATCATTTTCTCTCGATTATATCAATTTATGAGTTAATCTGTATTTAATATAATCTGTATTTAAATGCATTCAAATATCTATCATATATTTATAATATTAGATTATGAATTGAATCCTAATTTAATCCACCGATATGATATGAATTCGGATTAATTAAGTTGAATCATATGATCACTACTACAGAGTATAGTTTTTACTACTGAAATTCGCGTCCCTTTTTTAAAAAAGGAAGTAAAAAATGAAGGTGGTGGCGTTGTTGAAATTATAAGAAGGGATACGACAGCTTTAGGCGATAGGGCGCCAGTTCAACTTTAGGCGCCCTATCTTAGAGATAGGGCGCCTAAAGTGGCCCTCTTTTACCCTGGCCCTCCTTTTCTCACTCTCACTTTCACTTTCACTCAAACCTAGCTAGTCGCGCGCCATTCTCCGTCGAGTACTGCGATTGCATTTCTTCAATTCGGCTTTTGCTTATTCACCGCCATTTCTTCAACCTAGCTAGCCACTATTCTCCGTCGAGTCGTTCTTCCCTTCCAAGTCTCCTTCTCTCTTTGTTTGTTTTCCTGGTAAATTAACGATTATCTCCTTTCTCCATCGCATCATTTGCTCACGCTTTACTATCCGTACATGATGCTCTGCCTTACGTTCTTGAATTATATCTATATTTTTCATTTTCAATTTTAATGTTCGTATTATTCGTTCATACTCTGTTCACTCTTCGAGGTTAGGGACAGTTTAGGAAGCGCTAATTTACTTTTCGGTTTTTGTTGATCCTAAGTTTTCCTGAGACTTAATGCTTCTTAAGTTCCTTTATGGCCAAAATGAGTGTTAGAATTGTCTTGTGCTCGCTTTTCGTGGGGTGATCTCAGGACAGATTATTACAAAAAAATTGCGTCAGAATTTATTTTGCCTTGATTACATCTTTTTTTTCCTCTTCAATTTCTTGCTTAGAGCATTTCACCCTTTTTTGTCAAAGAATGGAGAATTAGAGTTTTGGTTTTGTCTTGTTTCGAGTCTTTCTAAACTTTTAGAAGTCTGAGCTTTATCTGGTCCAAAAGAAAAAAGACTGAGCATTATATTTTCTTTGTAATTATTTAAAAAAATTAAATAAAATGAAGGAATTTTGTTTCAATTAGGCTTTCCTATGGAGAATGAGAATCCATTTCGTTTACTTGCTTTTTCTATCTTGAGAGTCATAATAAGGCATTTTTTTCCTGATTGTACGCCCAATTTTACTTATCAAAATTCAATCTAGGATTATGGTTAATGAGAATAAACTTTATTTCTGCTATTATCATTGCCATTAATTTCGGTTGCTAATTCTGATATTGTTATTATTCAATTTTGTATTTCATTTATCTGGAAAAAAGATTTACGATTTCAGGAGTTTATAGTGGGCACTTGGCAGTTTTATTACTTCTATTCTATTACTTTCCTGTTATTAATCAATTTTGTATTTCATTGCGAATTGCTTAGCTGAAATCTGGGCTTTCGTTACAAGTTTGTATCTAGCTGTAAATCTAAAAATAAAAAACTTGATAGTTGAATGTGACTTGTTAAGTGTAGTTATCAGGTTAGAGAAACTTGTGGAGGGTGAAGAAACTGAGTCATGCATGCTAAAACTTGTAAAAATATATTTATGTAGCTTTAAATAAATTGAGGTTACTAGCTGAATTAGTTAAATCATCCACTAATGTCTTAAGTGTCAATTTTTTATTTGGTTATGTACTTAATTGTTAAGTTTGGGATTGTAAACAAAAGGTTAAATTATACAAAAAAAACCCTCCATCCCCCATGTTGTCTTGTTTCATATGAAACTCCTCATAACTTTATGATGTGTGTTTTTAAATTTGAATGTTGTCTACAATGGCATAGGGTTTAATAAATGGATCGTACTTGGATGAATGCGTTCAGAACTAGTGATGAATATGAGAATGGTGTGGTTTATTGAATTTGCTAAACGAAATGTGACTATTTTTTATGGGATGTATTTTTGTCCGTCAAGTATATAAATGGGATTAGGAAAAATATTGATGATATAAGGGATTATCTAATTTGTGAGGGAATAAGTCTCCAGTACACAAAGTGGATATGGCCCTAGGTATATCCTACAACGCCTTTCATGATATAGGGCGCCGTAGGCCCTAACTTTCTACTCCCATCACATACACGCCCCCTGAGAAATGGCGCCAATTGGATTAAAAATAGGGTGTAAAAAGTACATTTTGTAGTAGTGGATCCAGAATAAATGGTGGAGGTGTTTGTTAAGTCATAAATTGTTACGTTGTTATTGCAAGTTTTAAGAGTGAATAACATCACATTTAAAAAAAATTAATCCCATCTTAAATGTTTCGGTTGAATTTTAATACAACAAATACAATTATATATGGGAGATTTATTTTAAGGTCCCAATGAATGAAGTTATTTATGAAAAGGTCCCAAGAGGTTGTCAATGACAAGTCGAGAAGCACCATTGACAAGTGGAGTAGCTGCCATTATAAATAGGATCAAAGAAGTATAGTATAGGATCAAAGAAATATTGTATAGACCTTTATCTTCGCTGGTAACTTTGGAAACTATATATATATATTGGTGCAACTTTTTAATTAAAATGTAAGATGAGATTAATTTATTAACTTTATATTTTTCTTCTTTTATATTTCTTAGGTCTTTATTTTGTCATACAATGTTTAAGAAACTGTGTATTTGGCATACTATAAAATATTTTAAAAATATTATCGATAAAAATTGAAATAACAAATAAAAAATGGTAATACTAATGAATCATTTAAATACCTTTAATGGTAAGTTGTTTTTTTAATGGCAAGTTCGCAAGAGTTTTGTGCATTTAAGCTTGAAAATTACGGATACAAACAATTTTCCGGTAAAGGTAACCCAGAAATATATCTTTTGTAGTGCACTCAGCATGTACAATATTTGCAATTCCAATTTTGCCCTTAATATAATAAAAAATGGAGCAATTGTGCCATCTGCCTCAACCTCTCTCAGCCATCAACTCCTTCAAACGCCATCCACCTTCTTCCTCAACAAACCTTACAATTATGATGATACTGTTATTTTCATCTAGGATAAAAAGAAGCATAGGCAGCAAATCCTTACCTTCTGAAGTTCAACGTCATCAAATAAGAGAGTAATTGAAAGATTCCACCTGGAATCATAAATTTCGTAAGTGAGGAATATCCAATGTGATGCATATCGAATATGCTTTCACTATCTCTCACACCGTTCCTCCAGTGCCACCTCCCACATCCACCAGCGACCCAATCCTCTGTAACCTTTCCTTGTGCGTCAATAAGATCGCCTTCATCATGATCCTTGCCGTACATGCCATGCCATCGTAGGAGAGGCAGGCGGCGTCAACAGAGGGAGCAGAGGCGGTGATCTAGGACACCATGGCAGTGTATAATGTCGGGAATTCGAAGCTCCACGACGGATTTGAGGGAGAAAGTGGGTGGGGTTTGAAGCGGTTGACGGCTGACGGAAGTTTTCAAGAAGAAGAGAGAAATGAATCAGTCACTGGGTTACAATTGCCCCCATTTTTTATATTAGGGTAAAATTGCATCCACAGATATTTTGAGTGTTGATTGCTTTGAGTGCACATTTACTCTAAATTTTGCTATTTACATATATTTTCAAATGAGAGAATCTAATTAAATTGAGTAAAATATTGAAATTCAAGTTGAACCCTAGGCTTTTAATACTAATTAAACTAGAGACCTCATTAAAAAATTTAAATCTTGTTAAAAGATGAAAAGACCCTTTACAATTTGATCATGTTATAACTATAGTTAGAACATTTGAAAACAAATATTAAATACATAAAAAAGAGCAGGGAGCAGTAACTCACCAGATTGCCGTTGCTATTGGGTTTCCAGCTCAGAATGCATTACACAAATGCACAAAAGAGAAAAGAAAGGGAGATAATGGAAGAACTAAAACATGATTCACAAAAGATAAAGGAAGGCTCCTTATATAGAGATAGACAAGGCTCTTTTAGAAAGATAAAATATTTATATCTTATCATTTTTATATAGATTATACTATCAAATCAATATATCATTATCTCTCCAATTTATGGACTAATATATATATATATATTCTGCATTTAAATGTATTCAAATATCTATTATATATTTTTAATATCAAATTATGAATCAAATCCTAATTTCATGGTTACGTCATTGTTAAGTTTTAAAACTGAATGACATCAAATTTAAAAAATCGATTCCATCTTAATATTTTAAATGGAATTTTAATACAGCAAATACAATTATATATTTAGCAACTACCTCCACATTATACCTCCCTCCTTATCCCAAAGTGTGGGTATATATTGAAAATATTTTATTTTACATATTTGATATTTGACACTCATTATTCTAAATTGATTAATTTTACCCGTGTGTGTATAGTACCCTAAAATAATTTTTCAATTGAGTCTCTGAATAAAATGATATTGCATAATTCTTTTTTGTAGTATGTTGAGGGCCAAAATCCAAGCACAGTTGAAACCCTAGAAGAACCACAGATGATTGTTGAGCTTTTTCCTTTTAAGTTTCATGTCAAAAACAGGAACTTCGAGTTTAAAAGCAAATCCACCATGTGCATTGTACACCTTTCTTAACTCTTATCACCGTCAACCTTCAATTTTTGTGCATAAGATCAAGGATTTGCACAATCATCTTAAAAGTATACTCTTAATGTTTTAAACCATTCTACATAGTTTATGTTTAAGCTTATAACAAATCATCACAATCCTACACAAGTTGTCTAAAAAATTTAACAGTCATACATTAAATTAGTATTAATTGATATGTTTATTGGGAGAAATAGATAGAAGAAATTAAGAAATGTCTATGATAGCATTAGGAATTAAGAAAGGTCTGATACCATTAGGAATTAAGAAATACATATGATATCGCTAAGAATTAAGCAAGAGCTCTGATACCATTTTATATGCTTATTGGAGAACAAAAGGAATAAAGAAAAACTCTGATACCATTAGGAATTAAGAAAGAACTCTGATACCAAAATATTTGAATGAGTTTTATTAGATTTCTACCCATTCACGACTGTCTACATGTGTTACCCCTTCCTGCCAGTTATCCCATTATTAGCTATAGAAGAACCATTCTAATGCCATAAACACCTTCAGGCTGAGCATTGAACCGGTTTAAAGAAAATTGGTTAAAACTAATGTAAAATCGTTTAAATAATATTATAAATGCTAGCCTACTAATACATCATAATCTTTAACCCAAAGCAAGCCTAAAACCTTTGCCCTCAACCCTTTGTCAATAAAAATATTGATGCTATTCATGTCTTCTAGGAGCGTAGCGTGTATGGATATATTCAATTCTTGATAGGGTAATATATAAAATAAACATTTACCTTCAACAAGAGAAATTAAATAGTAATAACAAATTTTAGTTCAAGTAGCTTAAATCAAAATAAAAAAGGGTATTTTATGTTTCTTTAGTGGTTTATATTATACATAAGTTCTTTAATATGTAAATATCAATTATTTTTATGCCTATCAGCTAGGTTACTATTTTTCAATGTGTGAAAATAAGAGTTCCTTAGCTGCAGAGAAAATGTTGGGCATTGGTTAATTAGTCTTAACGGAATGATAACAACTAATTTTTTCATTGGTTTTTTTTCTGCTAATCTCAAAATTTGGCTACTTAATCTCTTGATTTCCTTTACTATTCAGTTATTTAAAAGCTAGTAAAGTATCATTTCAGTTCAATTTGATGAAAAAAAGTCAGTCCAAGTCAAACTGATTCAAAAAGCATAAATAATAAGTATATGACTAAAAACTACAAGCATTCGCAAGTACTAAAATTGAAGCATTTAACCTTTGATTATTATATATGTAACATCTTACTGATAAGGTATGCTCTTGATGCTTTAAACCATTTTACACAGTTCATGTTTAGTTTTATAGCAAATCATTACAATTTCTATGTCTGTTGTTTTAAAAAATTTAACAATTATAAATTAAAATAGTATTAGTTGATATGTTTATTTAGGGAAATAGATAAAAGGAATTTAAGAAAAGGCTCTGATACCATTAATAATTAAAAAAGAGTTTTGATAGCTTTAGAAAATAAGAAAGAGTTTTGATACCATTATGAATTAAGAAAAAGTTCTAATACCATTATGAATTAAGAAAGAACTCTAATACCCTTTGGCATGCTTATTGGAAAAAAATAGATAAAATGAATTAAGAAAAAGTTCTGATACCATTAGGAATTAAGAAAGAGCTCTTATACCAAAATATTTGAACAAGTTTTATTAGATTCATGCCTAGTTCACAACTGTGTCACTACACGTGTTACCACTTATAGCCATATTGATTTAAAAAGCCATATTAAGCGTAAATTCATGTGTGAACCAAGAGTGCCGTGTAATTTGTTGCCTGACTAATAGAAAAATAACAACCGTTTCGTAGGTCCCACCACTCTTCTCTCTCCCATGTTCCCTGCATCCTACCCCCAACCCCCAAAATTCTGTCTCCCCTCAGCTTTTCAAATACAACTCTTTCCAATTATATCCATTCTCATCTTTATACAATTTTTTTCCGGAAAAAAATAAAAATGTTATAAATAATAAAATGAGTTTTTTTAATATTATAATACAGGTCGTTTATTATCTTATGCAAATCATCTTAACTAGGAATTAAGAAAAGGCTCTGATACCATTAGGAATTAAGAAATTGTTCTGATATCATTAGAAATATAAGAACTCTTTTGTAATATAAATCGCATTATGAACGAGACCTTATATTTATAATCAAAATTATTAATGTAACATCAGCTCATATAGGACCTATTTCTATGCCCATCCACTATTTTGATGCATGATGGTAAGCCTATCACTATCTATTACTCCAAAAATCCTGTTGTTCCTCTGACATCTCCTGTGTCTCTGTCTATCACTATGCATGATGGTAAGCCTATCACTAATCTCCCTTTCAATTACAATATTCATGGATCCAAGTAGCTTATGAAGTTATTTTGTGTTTCACAAGTAAAGATAAACCAGTTAGGTCTATAGTAATCAATACTTTGTTCTTTGAGTTTAAACTAAAATTTTATTTCATAGGGAAATGCTTCATAATCCAATAAGAAAGCTAAATTATATGGATGTGTATGCATATGATTTGGTGAAGGGAGTTGGTAAAATAATGGAGCGGTTTCTTACCAAGAAGAAGAAGGTTGAACCTACCACAATGGAGGCTGCCTGGAATAACAATGACGCCGCATGAAAGCCAACTTTTGCTTTTGTTAATTCTGTTTTTTCTGTGAATGCCTCTCCCACAACGGTGGTGTACAACCAACATGCATGCATGTAATAGGAGACAAAAAATTATTTTTTATTCATTTATATTTTAAAATAGCTGATAATCTGATATCATTAGGAATTAAGAAAAACTCTGATACCATTTGACATGCTTATTGAAAAAAATAAAAAAATGAATTAAGAAAAAGTTCTGATACCATTAGGAATTAAGAAAGAACTTTGATACCAAAATATTTGAACGAGTTTTATTAGATTCCTACCCAATTCACAATTGTATCCCTGCACATATTACCCCTTCCTACCAGTTGTCTCATTATTAGCTCCAAAAAAATCACTCAAAGCCATAAATATCATCTTTAGGCTGAGCACTAGATCAATTTAAGGAAAATTGGTCAAAACTAAAGTAAAATAGTTCAAATAATATTATTAAAACAAGCCTACTTACACATCATGATCCCTAACCCGAAGCAAACCTGAAACCTTTACCCTCAACCCCTTATCAATAAGAATATTGAAGCTATTCTTGTCTCCATGTGCAACTCTAGAAGCGCAACATGTATGGATATATTCAATTCCCGAGACGAAAACAAATAAAATAAACATTTACCTTTTATTTTTTTTGAGAAAAATAAATACTTACCTTCAATAAGAGAAATTAAAAAGTAATAAAAATTTTTAGTTCAAATGGCTTACATCAAAATTAAGAAAGGGCTCTAATACCATTAGGAATTAAGAAAGAATTCTGATACTATTAGGAATTAAAAAAGAGCTCTGATACCATTTGATATGGCTATTAAGAGAAATAGACAAAAAGAATTTTAAAAAAAGCTCTAATACCATAAGGAATTAAGAAAGAACTCTGATACCAACTTTGAACTGGGAGTGCCATGCCATAAATTGAAAAGTAACAAATGTTGCAGTACATCTCACCACTCTTCTCTCTCCCATATTCCCTTTGAAATTCTGTCACCACTCAGCTTTTCAGACACACCGCTTTCCAAATAAATTGTCTTATATAATCAGTAAGATTGTATTATTCAAATAATTTTATGTAAAGTTTATATAACATATATGATTTTATTCTCCTATACAATTTCAACACTATTGTATATGATGAATTTAACGAGATTTATTAGTGCAAAAAAAATCTCGATGATGAAGTCACGAACGGGTGATGTTTGCATAAACTTGATTTAGTGGAAGTGAATCATTTAGAATGTCTACTCACTGGTGTGTAAAGGTAGAATTGGAGGTGGTGTGTATTTTATTGTCATGATTATTATCAATTGACAACAATTATCAGCTTTCACTTCCTTTTCCTAAAGTATGGGGTCCAACAAAAGTTAGCATTTATGAGTGATGGTAAATGGATTCCTATGTCTAGCACGGAAGCACATCCTGTTAAACACGGTTAATCATATCTGAATGGTCTGTATTAGATTTTTTAAAAAAAAAATCTGTATTTTTTATAATATTTTATTTTAATGGATGTAGAATTTAAAATAAAAATAATCTTCTAACTATTATTTTTTTAAAAATAATTTTTATTTAAAAATTATGTCTTTAAAAAATCAAATCGCAACCTCCCCGATTATCTATGTTAAATCTTCCCTCACCTCTCCCTTCATCAACTTCATTCTCACTCACACACACATCGTGTGTGTGTGTGTACACCACACATTCAAACCTGTCTTCAACTTAAAGTCAATTTTTTTTTATATAAGCTACGTCAAATTTTTCAACTACACATGAATATGTCTCTTAATTCAAAAACATCATCATTTAATTTTAAATCCATGTAAAAATATCTCGTACATTGTAACTATGCCATGCACGGGATGAATCTCAGGACACTTAGCATGGGCAATATAAGTAAAATTCTTGAATTTTATTTAATATTTTAAATAAAAATAGTTGTTGGTGCATGCGTTTTCAAATGCATAATAAATGGTTTCAAATAGGTAATAGGGAGTTACCTTCAGCAAATACATGTTATGGGAGTTACCTTTTTCATCTTAGGTAGTGGGTGGCGTGCCCTGTCTCACGAATCGTAAAACAGTGTCGTTGGTCAACCTTGAAAATTGCCAAGAATTAAATTTATAATCTCCAAGGGTTGTTTAGTTGCAACCCAGGGTCGTTCTCACCGGAAGCAAGTCGCGCACCAAAAGTTTTTAGCTTATGTTTGTGTTTGTTATGCAAAAATGCAAAGGGGGTTTTGGTTTGAATTAAACTATTCTACTAAACTAAATAGGGAAACTAAAACTTGTTTTTGGTATTTTTGAAATTGAAGAAGAAAAATT
>JANTPZ010086817.1:0-14690 GCA_025593235.1 Vachellia pachyceras
TGCTTGATTGGAGTCATTTTCCTCAATTAGAAAATAGCTTAAGACTTCCAACTAATTCTTCGGAGGCATTGAAATGGTTGGCTAGGAAGTTGATAAAGGATCTTAAAGGTGCTGCAATTGCGGATAATCTTTACCTAAACAACTGCATTATATCATGGCTTTGTCGGGAAGAAATGATTAATGATGCATATAGGCATTTACGATTAATGCAAAATGAAGGAGTTCGTCCCAATCTTGTAACTTATACTATACTTCTTTATGGGCATATTCAATTGGATGATGTTGACAGTGCTGTGAGATTGTTCAACAAGATGAATGTAGACGGTTGTGTTCCAGATAGGATTGCTTATGACACTTTATTGAAAGGCTTCATGAGAGCTGAAAGACTTGTTGATGCAATGTCACTTGTGTATTCAATGCGCAAGAGGGGATTATACCCAAAGCGGGCATCTTATGAAATGTTATTATACTGTTTCTGCAGAGGTGGCCTAAGTGTTTCTGGGTCTAGAATATTTCAAGAAATGATTGCAGAATATTATCAGTGGTTCCTGCATGACCATTATTGGTCACAATACACTTTATGTGAGAGTAGTAGACTGCATGAAGATCAGTTGATATATGTCGATATATTTCAAAGAGCTATGCATAAGGGAAAGAAACTTCTCACGAGTTAATAAATCTCCCCATAGTGTCAAAACTAGTGATATATGTCCATGGTGTTGATGTCATGCTTTAATGAGAAAATATTTAGAATATGAAGAGTTGAAACTTGAAGCTTACGCTAGTTATGAAGTTAGCGTAGCATGTCATGGTTGAAGAAATGATCTCAGGTAAAATCTATTTGTTCACAAAACAAAAGATGGACCATAGGTGCCTCCAATGGGTTGTGCCATCGCACTCATCAGGTAACACCAACATATATTTCTTGTATCTTGAAACATATTTGTCACCGTTGTTAATTAATTTGTGATAGAAGTTGTGTTTGGATAAAGGGGGAAAAAGCACTTTTGAATTTGGAAGCCATCGTTTGCTTAAAGTGTTGAAAAACATGTGAAAAAATTGAAAAAGTGATTTTTAGTGGAAACCATTGTTTTGGAGCTCTTTTTTCTTGCCTTTTGATTTGTTGGCTCACTATTATCTCTTGTCTTCTTTTTCTTAAATGACTTGACCAAAAATACCCTCACATATAACACCCAAATATCTAAAAAAATACATATTTTTTATACTAACCTTATAATTTTATTTTTTTTGACAAAGTTATTTTAATTTAGTAAATTATTATAAGTTTGATGTTTAAAATTTTTTAGATGGAATTTTAATTTTTCTAAAAATATATATTTTATTAAAATAATACATTGGGCTTACATATATTTAAGTCGCTTGGAGAGTAATAAATTACTATTTCTCAATTTTACCCATGCAACTAATATTTAAATGTGGCTTACTATATTTTTCTCTCTTCTTTATGTTTCTAATGAATTATTTAAAGGGATTTATATTGTGGACTGAAGGAAATATATTATTTTATAACTTTAAACAAAAGCACAAATTAAACTGTTCTTAATGAAATTGGCCCTGTTTGGCAAGCAGTGGCTTATTTTTATAAGCACGTTTAACAGTGTTTTTCCGTAAAACGAGACAATCTTCTCCACATATTTGCCTCGGCTTGTATGAATAAGCACTTATAAGTGGCTTATGGCAGTTTGCCAAACGGCCCATTATAACATTAGCTTATGCCATTTTTGGTAATTGCACTTGGAAAAAGTTATTCTAATAACAACCATTCTCATTTTATCAAAATCACTTTTTCTATAAAATTTATTCAACTCAAAATCCATTCTCTAAAATCACTTATCACTTTTTCTTCAGAAGCTATCATCAAAAAGTTAATCCAATGTTCCAAACATACTCTAAGTAAAGGAAATATATTGTGAAGTTGGAACTATGCCAACTTTATAAGTTGTTGCAAAATCATTTAAATCTAAACGCAGTTTTAATTGTCTTGTGAGTATACAAACTGAACGTTTTGCTGAAATTTGGATTTAAACTTTTTCTGGAAATATTACTGAAAAAGAATATATTTTTTTTTTTGCAGATATTATGAATGAAGAATTGGCGTTGGGCCTATTTTTTCTTCTCCTGCAGTGCAGATGGATTAGCATGGTATTTATTTTTAGATTTTCCCTCGTAATTTAATTAATATTGCATTGTTAAATGGGGAAATTTTCAACTAACTGCTTGACATTTTTTTTTTCGATTACAACTGCTTGACATTTCTAAAAAGTAATTGAAAGGGTCTTTTTTGTTATAAAAACAAATAAAGCAGCAAAAAACTTCTTAGGTAGCGATTGTGTCTATTGTCTTTGTATGGCTAAAAGAGAAAATCCCCTTAAGCATTTATCTATTATACTCCCAAGAGAACCTGTAAATATACTAAATTCCACAATTTTGCAAATTGCATGCATTCCATTTCAACCAAACTGACCTTAAAGTTGCAAATACTGCATTTTTCCTCAAGATTTTGTTCTCTTCTTCCCAAATACCCTAAAATTAAGTCCACAAGAGCTTCCCAAAAGCAGTGCTTCAACCATGTTTCGTTGGCATTTGTTTTCTTGACTGTTGACCAAGTATGTTCAGATAAATGAGAAACGCTTGCAATAAAATGCTACTCCTACGCCTTCAGTTTCCCCCCAATACAAGCGATGGCACGGCCTCTTGGGTAATTTTCTTTCATGGACCATGAATGTTTCATGTGATCCATACAACTAGAGATTGATGTATGTGTTGAGATATATATATATATTAGGAAATATATTATTTATAATCAGGAATTAGAATTATGATTGTATATATTTAATTATAATAATGAGCCATTAGTAAGGAGGCTCATCCTTGATGTATATATATCCCTCTCGGGTAATTCAATAGTAATGAGCTTTACAGTGCATCTTACATGATATCAGAGCCTAACCTAGGTTCAGCTAGTTCTCTCAAGCAGTCACTGTTCACCGTCTGTACGCGTCACCACTCATTTAGTCATCGGCGCAGCCTCCTGCTCGTACGTCACTGTTCATCGTCCGTACGGGAACTGTTCATAGCTGTCCGTACAGGAGCACTATTCAACGTCCGTATGGGTTCGTTGCAGTTTGTGCGTTTCTTCTTCCAGTGTTCTCTAGGTTTGTTTTGGGCTGCCGATTGCTTATCGTTTATTGGTTCGTGACGTTGTTTAGTTGCTGCCCGTTTGTTATTTGGTAGTTTACGGCAGTTCCGTTGTCGTCGTTGGTTCTTACTGTGATCACGGTTACTCTAAACTGTTGATTTGTTCTTACGGTGATTTGATTTCTTCTCATGGCTGGGTCTCAAGCTAGTGGCACTACTACCTCTGCTCCTGGTGCTCTTGTTACAGGTAGAGTTGATTCTTGCCTTGCTACTTCTTCCTCGAAGTGGATCATCGATTCCGGTGCCATTGATCACATTCCTGGTTCGTATTCTCGTGTTCTTGGATCTGGAACTGTTCAACCCACTTCATCTATTAACCTAACCTCTGTCTTAAATGTCCCTAACCTTGCCTTTAATCTTCTTTCCCCCAGTAAACTTACTCGACAATTGCATTGTTCTATCACACTCTTTCCTGACATTGTTTAATACAAGATCTCAAGACGAAACAGATTATTGGTAAAGGTTATAAGTCTGGAGGACATTACTTCCTTAATGATCGGGTGTCTCGTTCAGTTGCTTGTTCTAATAGTGCATCTCTTTTTGATGTTCACTGTCGTTTAGGTCATTTATCGTTGGCATCTTTGAAGAGGATTTATCCTCAATTCAGTCATGTATCATCTTTAGATTGTGATTCGTGTCAGTTTGCCAAACATCATCGTGTCCATTTGGTGCCTATAGTCAATAAACGGGCTACACCTCCCTTTGAATTAGTTCATTCTGATGTTTGGGTCCTTGTCCTATAGAGTCTAAGCCGAGTTTTAAGTATTTTGTTACCTTTGTCGATGATTTTTCTCGAACAACTTGGCCTTACTTAATGAAGTCTCATTCTAATTTATTTACTCATTTTTGCAATTTCTGTGTTGAAATTAAAACCCAATTTGTTGCATCCATTCAAACATTGCGTAGTGATAATGTTAAGGAATACTTCTTAATGCAATTTTAAAACTACATGCTTCCGCACGGTATTGTGCTGATACACCTGCTCAAAATGGTGTTGTTGAAAGAAAGAACCGACACTTATTAGAAGTTGCTCGGGCTCATGTTTCAAATGAATGTCCCTAAGCCGTTTTGGACTGATGCTGTGTCTATTGCATGTTTTTTTATCTATCGGATGTCTTCCTCTGTTCTTAATGGTTTCATACTAGGCCCTTATTTCCTATTGATCCAAAAATCTTTGGGTGTGTTTGTTTTGTTCGTGATGTTCGCCCATCTGTCTTCAAACTTGATCCAAAGTCCCTCAAATGTGTCTTCCTTGGTTATTCTAGGGTTCAAAAGGGATATCGTTGTTTCTATGCTACTCTTAGTAGGTATCTTGTGTCTAGAGATGTCACTTTTCATGAGTCTACTGCGTTCTTTCTATCCTCTTCTTCCTCTGTCATTGCTCAAGTCGATGATCTTGATGATCTCTTAGTCTATTCTGTCTTACCACCACCAGCTCCAGTATCTGTTCAAGCATCCAACAAACCACCGGTCGTTCACGTTTATCAAAGATGGTCCACGGTCAGTAATGCCCCCTCTCAGCCTCATAGCCCCCCAGTACCTATGTCGTTTGATCCAGGCTCTTACCCTATTCATCCTACTTGTGACCCTACTCCAAATACTTGTGACCCTGTTCTAGATCCGATTGTTGTACCTAAGTTGCATTCACCTTCTCCAGTTTCCAACCCCTCCATTATTTCAGATTTAGCCGATTTGCCCATTGCTCTTCGCAAAGGTGAACATACTTGCACCTATCCAATTTCTTCCTATGTCTCCTATAACAATCTGTCTCCTACCTCCTGTTCCTTTATTGCTTCTTTAGATTCCATCTCTATTCCTAAAACTCTTCACCAAGCCTGGAACCATTCGGGTTGGCGTGCTGCAATGGAGGATGAGATGATAGCTCTTGATCAGGCTGGTATTTAGACTCTAGTTGATTTACCGACAAGAAAAAAGGCCATTGAATGTAAGTGGGTGTTTACAATTAAAACAAAAGCTGACGGTATTGTGGAACGCCTTGAGGCTCGTCTTGTTGCTAAGGGGTATGCTCAAACTTGTGGCATTGACTACTCTGAGACATTTTCCCTTGTGGCAAAACTCTCTTTTGTTCGCTTTTTCATCTCTATGGCTGCTACTTATGATTGGGAACTTCATCAGCTAGATGTTAAAAATGCTTTCTTGAATGGTGATCTACACGAAGAGGTCTATATGAAGCAACCACCAGGTTTTGTTGCTAAGGGGGAGGATGGGAAGGTATGTCGACTTCAGAGATCTTTATATGGTCTAAAGCAAAGTTCGTGAGCTTGGTTTGACAGATTTAACTTAGTTGTTCAAAAGTTTGGCCTGCATCAAAGCAGGTGTGACCATTCTGTGTTTTACCAAAGGACGGATGCTGATGTCATTTTATTGGTTGTTTATGTTGATGATATAGTAATTACAAGTGATAATACCTCTTCGTTGCTTAAGACCTTCCTCAAATCTCATTTTCAGAAAAAAGATTTGGGCCCCTTGAAGTACTTTCTGGGAATAGAGGTTATGAGAAGTAAGAAAGTGATTCTCTTAACACAGAGGAAATATGTTCTTGATTTGTTGGAAGAAACAAGAACATTAGGATCAGCACCAGGTAGTGTCCCTATGATTCCAAACCCATTTCTTGATCTTGATGGCACAGTATCTTTTGAGACACTACCGGAAGATATGAGGAGCAAACTTGATCCTAAGAAGATCAAGCTTTTTAAGAATCCTGAAAAGTACCAGAGGCTGGTTGGCAAGTTGAATTATCTTATAGTAACCCGGCCTGATATCACTTTTGTGGTTAGTGCCTTAGCTAATTCATGATAGCACCAACAGTAGCTCTGTGGGAAGCTCTAGAGTATGTTTTGCACTATCTAAAAGGGGCGTCTGGTTGTGGTATACTTTATACTAATCATGGTCATACTGAAGTTGAGTGTTTTCGTGATGCCGATTACGGCGGATTGAAAGCTACTAGACGATCTACTACAGGATATTGTGTCTTTGTGGGTGGAAATTTGGTTTCTTGAAAGAGTAAGAAACAAGATGTGGTGCCACGATCAAGCGCAGAAGCTGAGTATCGAGCTATGGCACAATCAACTCAAGAGATTGTATGGATTTATCAACTGATGAAGGAAGTTGGTTTTAGTGCGTTATTACCAGCAAAGTTATAGTATGATAACAAAGTTGCTTTGCACATAACTTACAATTCTATGTTTCATGAACAAACGAAACATATCGAGATTGATTGTCACTTTGTTTGAGACAAGATCAAGGAGAAATTCATTTCTACAGGACATGTGCGGTCTGGTGATCAATTAGGCGACCTTTTGACTAAGGCCCTCACTGGGATACATGTTGACTATCTTTGTAACAAGTTGGGCTTGATTAATATCTATGCTCCAACTTGAGGGGGAGTGTTGAGATATATATATATATAATATGAAAGATATTATTTATAATCAGGAATTAGAATTATGATTGTATATATTTAATTATAATAATGAGCCATTAATAAAGAGGCTCATCCTTGATGTATATATATATCCCTCTCGAGTAATTCAATAGTAATGAACTTTATAGTGCATCATCTTACAGTATGCAACAAGACTTTCTCACAGATAGGATAACGCGACTTCAACTTAATGGCATCTAACTTAAAATTTAGTCTTGTCAGGGCAAAATTTTTTGTTTCACTTAGTTTTGAAGATATCAGCATCACTAGTTTTAATAAAACTTGTTTCCTGTCTTACAAGCGGTTTTAGTTCTTTCAATAAATTACGAAAGAACTGATTTGTGTTGTTTCTTGGTTTTTATGCTTGTGATGGAAGTGATGGATTCTACAGATGCCCAAATTTGGGTTTAACATCCTCAGTGACTTTGTATGTGATCTTTTTTTCTTTTTAATGGTATATAATCATTCTATTGCTGTCAGGCCAAGGGTATTTTTTAAGAAGGTGGGATTCAAATGTTCACTCACTTTGTGATCTATTCAACCGATTGGCTTGTTGATACAATCATTTTATTCTTTCCACACATGACCAGTTTTTGCCTGCTTTGACAGGGTTTTATTCGAGGACAGATCTCTGAAGCTCCTTGTACAGTTGCCAGATCTGCTAATCATCTGGAGTTACTTGACAGTGGTTCTGAAGTTCTAGAGTGGATCATTCAGAAGAAAAGGTTAGAAGAGAGAAAGATTGCGGTAGAGCCATACGAGGACAGTCCTCTTTACCTGTAAATTCCATATCTCTCCTCGCTTCACTAGAGGGAGTTGCGATGCGAGATTTGTTGGCATTGATACAACATATCGTGGTATATTAGTGGAGGTTACTCCTGATTTTATCTCAACGGCTAGAGAACCCAATTAAGCAGCCCAAGACTATAAGTCTTGTTCAAACTGCTAGAGCAATTTCTCTTTCTGCTGCTCAAGGATTAGCTGACAAGGTCTGTGTTGATTTTTTTTTCCTTTAATTCATATTTATGCTTGCTGGTGGCTGCGTAGAATTGATATTAAAAATGAAAGAAACCAAGGGTTTAAAATATTTTGTTTAGAATATACTCGATGTAGCTCCTTTTTTTTAACTTCATATTTTTGATTTAGCAAGTTTCCTTTCAAGTTACAGATGCTTTAAAGCAACCATTCGTCACTGGGCAGTTTGATCTGACATGGTCCATTGAGAATGGAAATATAGACCTGACAAAAATTGTGGACTGATTACAATAAATTCTTCAGTTCAATACAACCCTAGATTGAAGGAACATTAGGGAGAAAAGAATACTAGGATGGAAAACTATCAAAAATAGTAAATATTTCTTTTACTACTTTTTGTAGTTTTCCTTCTTAATACCCCCCTCCAATTTCTCTCACTTTCCCCTCCATCCAAACTTAGCCTTTGTTAAATTGGGAGAGGAAGATCAATCATAGAGAGATTGTGGTTGGTTGCTTTCAGAAAGATCAGCACTAGTAGTGCCTGACAACTATGTGAAGCCACAGATTGTGTTTATACTTAACCAGGGAGAAGGGAAAATGTTTATACACTCGATTTTTCCATCTAATTTAGGAGGTGATTTAGTTATTAATTTTTTGAAATATACCTATTTTTTGTTGGCTGATTGTTGCGTATTTTCATGTCTTTGTGCTTTCTTATTTTGAATCTTGGCAGGTTGCTTCTCTTGGACATGTATCCCAAGAAATGGGTTATTATTTTCTCTTATTTAGATAAAATTAGATTTTAGACTCCTCGTAAGTTAAAAACTAATGGAAGTTACAAATAACTAACTTAACTAACTTATTTAATCTACCCAAATTAATTATATTATATTAGTTACAAGAAGTTTTCATATTCACCTTGTAAAGTTATAACATTTGAATCACGATTAGGTTCCAACTAAATGACAATAATCAACAAATCATAAGGACCTGTCAATGAGTCTCTTCCACTTGTTCACAAGTCTATACAAGTTATTGATAAGTTTTTAAAATGTATTAGATATTATATAATTTGATTGAGACTTGATTATCTCACTAAACTATTCCAGTAATAGATGTTCCTTCTGCAGTTGTGTGGTGCGGATAGAGGGAGTATGATGCATGTACTTAGGAATTGTGGGATTGCAATAGCATGCTGGGATAATCTGGTTCCCAACCCTATTAAATCAAGTTCTATGGGATGACGGATTTGGGATGATGGATAGAATGGAACATTAATGCAACAATAAAGGTAAATGAGTTTCGATATGAAACTTGTTTCGCTGTTCTCAATCGACAAAGTTGGTGAAATAGAAATGCAGGAATATTCAGGGACGAAGCAAAGGGAGGTTTGGCACAATTCATGCTTTAATAGTGAGCTTGAATATTAATTTATGTATGAATCAAGTTGAAGTATCAAACTGGACCCACTAGATAGCACTGTTCATTGAGTGTATGAAAATTAACGTAGATGGAACATGTGTTGGGGAACAATGAATGCATCTTGCGTTAGAATAGCTAGAGACCACAATGGTTATGTGGTGTTGGATGGTTTTATGTTCGACATTTGCAAGGGAACGAGCCTTCAAGCTGAACTCAACTATTCTCTGGGTCTTGAAAGAGTATGGGAGATACACTGGTATCCTAGCGGATGCAACAGCACCTTCTGATTTCCAAAAAATTAGGTATATATTAGTATTATGTGATTTACTTTGTACTTATTCATTTACTAATTTTGAATGTATTAAATTATTGCTTAAATTCTTTTCAAAAAATATTAAAAATAAGTCTCATTTATCTTATTAGAAAATAGTTTGCACCCATTGAGTCAGAGTCCTAGGTCCGCCACTGTTAGGAACCGAGAGAGCTTTTTATTACTACTGGATTGAGTGAGGAACACCTGAAAGACAAGCGTTTTGAAGAGATCAAGAGAAGAGTAGATCAAAATTGTGATACAAGTATCAAGTGGTGTAAAAAGGAGACTGACACGGTTGTAGACTCTATGATGAAACATGCTGTGAGTATTGTGAGGGGGGTAAGCTTCTTTAGTTTATCTTCTTACTTTATTGTAACAATTCTAGCTATTTGTAATCTTTTCTTATGTCATAGAAAATATGTGTGCAATTTAGTTTGGTGAGCATGGCGTGCCATCAATCAATAAAACGGTAACGTTTTGTTTGGGTGAAAAATATCATGGCATATCTACTCACTCACTCATCATTTTTGGGTACGGAAGAGACGTGCAAGTTCAACAAAAGGAACCATGAAAAAAAATTTTAACTGATTCTCAGTATTTATCTAATATAAAAAATTATATGTGTGAGTGAGCGCGAAAGTTAAATTGATGTGACGGTAGAATTATATTAGAATTATAGACATATTTATATTATTCTCTTTCTAATTTTATGAATAAGTATTCAATAACTTCCTAAAAATAGAATTTAATATTACTTTTTTCTTTGTAAAAAATATTGGAATGAAAAAAATATATATAAAATATATATTTTAAAAAAAACGGATTTAACGTGCTGGCCCGCCAACCCGTGGGTTAAGGGTGGCGGGTTGGCCCAACCTGCAATTCCCAATTCTAGACAAATAGACTAACTTTTTATCAATAATTTTTATTATTTTTATAAGAGTAAAAGAACACACAAGAGGTTGACGTATAGAGATGAGAAGTTGAGAGAAAGACGAAAGAGAGAATAAAGGAAAGCTCTCATTTATTTACCTTGTAATTGCCTCTATAGACTCAACCATTAAAGTAAAAAGATAATGTTACAAAGAAATAAACGCAAACATAATGACATTAACCATAAGAAACTCTTCACAAATTATTCATTGGGAGATGATGGGATTTATGACATTAAAAATAAGGAATGATATGAGAGTTAGGGTTATAAACATTTATATATAAATAGTTTACAACAATTATATATATTATTTAAGGTTAAATGTAAAATGATGAGATTTTAATTTTAGCTTATATATATCTTTTTTTTAAAAAAAAAACGAAGATCTGATTGCTTAAAATCTTGCTAGTTTAGTTTACTCATTATAGAAGTGTAATCATTTTTAAATTGGAGTAGCATTCTTATTGTATGCTGAGACCATTTTGTCCTTCAAGTGGCAATCAAAATCTTTCTTCCTTGGAAACTCACTTGCAAAAGAAGCCTAAGGTTGAGTTTATAAATCAAGATCAAGTTATAGCAAGAGCATTGAACCAAGTTCTTCCTAATACAAAGCATTGTTTTTACACTTGAAACTTCAAGAAGATGATGCTTAATTAAAGCTTTGAAAATTCTGATGAAAGATGGGTCATATTTTTTTGATCGACTTCTGTAAATGCATGAGTAAAATTTCCCAGAAGTTTAAAGAATCATGGAGCCAATTAATCTCTTCTTTGTGATGTCCATGAAAATCCATGGTTGAAATTCATGTATAATATTAAGGAGAAATAGAGTTGGTGTTATGTAAAGAATACTTGAACACTATGCATGAGAAGCATACAAACTCAATAAACTTGTGAATGTTGATGGTGAAAACATGAACATACAACACCAAATTTAGTTCTCCATGAAGTTTTTATCACTTCTTACAAAAATATTCCAAATAAGCAGGACGAGAAATTGAAACGTGAGTTTGATTCTCAGCAGCAAATACCTAGAATGGTTTGTCAGAGTCCAAAATGTGCTAAATTATACCTCATGTACATTTGACATGTTCCAAGTACAATGAGGCCTGCAATTATGAGTGATGCTAACTTGTTAATTGCTGAAGAAAAAGAATAGGGAAAATGTCACAAAAAAGAGCATGGTTAATGATAGAGAGGTATGAGAAGGTTTCATAATGATAGAGCACGAATCAGTCCCAAAATGTGTTTTTTGAAATTGGAAGAAAAATATGAAATATAAAAAAAATAAGTGAAATGCCGTCAACCACTTTAAAAAGTTCCCAACCATCTCATCAGAGACCTCACTGGCAACCAACCATAAGTGGCGTTGGAAACCCTAATATCTAATGAAATGTTAGTAATAACTATATAAAATTTGTGAGTGAGATGAAAGTATTGATTTATACTCGGTAAATTAAAATTGACAATACCTAATGAAATATTGGTAATCCCTATGTAAAATTTGTAAATGAGTTGAACGCATTGATTTGTTACTTAGAAAATGAGAGTTGGTAATACTTAATTAAATGTTAGTAACAAATGTATAAAAGTTACGAATGAATTGAAAGTTATAAAAGTTACGAATGAATTCAAAGTGTAGTTTCATCATTTAGTAAATAAAAGTTGGTAATAGATAATGAAAATGTGGTTTTAATTTGATTCCACCCCACTTACATTCTAAAAGCATTATTGCAATTCAATATATATTCTAAAAATAAAATATAAGTAAATTCATTAAATTTAACTATAATTCATTCCCAAATTTTGTTAAAACATTCCCCATATTGATTAGATATTATCACATTTTGTTTACCAAATAATAAATCCACATTTTAATCTCATTCACAAGTTTTGTTAAGGTATTTCCCACGTTTCATTAGTTATCACCAGCTCTTGTTTACTAAGTAGCCAAACCACGATACCACTTATTCACAACTTTTATATAAGAATTACCCAAATTTAATCATATATTATTAACTTTTCTTTCTGAGTAACAAATCTACACTTTTAGTTCATTCATATATTTAACATAAGGATTACCAATATTTATTTAGTTAATACCAGCTTTCATTTACTTAATAACAAATGCTTTCAACTTATTCACAAGTTATATATAAATTGCCAACATTGCATTGGATATTACCAATTATCCTTCATGGAGGAGTTCTGACATCGGAGGTTGGGCCGGCGGGAGAGGTTATGATGCCGAGAAGGTCTTCAATGAGGTGCTTTGGAGCTTTTAAAATAGTTGAGGGCACTTAAATCTTTTCCCTCCTATTTTGTCATTTTCCTTTATTTTCAAAAAAGTCTCATCTTTGGATTGGTTCTTATCTATCACTATGAAATTTCTAACACCTCTACGGCGTTTACCATTTTTCATGTTCTTTTCATATTATTTTCCCGAAAGAATATTTAATAAAAATATTTGTCATAAAATGATGCAATTTTAATTACATAATTTAATTTTTTATAAAGTAGATAAATTTAGGGAAAATCTCGTAAAAAGAACTTTAAAATTGTAAAATGATAAATTAGGGTCTTGAATTTCTATAATCTCGAATTAAGACACTGGACCAAATAGGAATTTTAAAATGTTAGAGAAAAGACCACATTGCCCTTGAGTTAAATATGAGCTTTCAAAACTAATCTCCATTATTGTCATTCTATACTCCATTGTTATCATTCCCTCTCCATTTTTTGTTCACAGAGTTCATTCAAACGAGCTTTCAAAAATTTCACTTTATTTGAATGAGTTAAGAGTTCATTCGAATAAGTTTTCAAAACCAATATCTATTATTCTCATTCCCTACTCCATTTTTACATTCCTTATTCCATTTTCATCAACAGAGTTCATTTGAATGACCTTTCAAAAATTTTAATACTCATCTCGAAGATTTATTCGAATATCCAAAAGATGATTACTTTATTCGAAAGAGTCACAGAGTTCATTTGAATGAGTTTTCAAAACAAATCTTCATTATTGTCATTACTTACTTTGTTTTTCATTCCCTATTCCATTTTTGTCATTAGAGTTCATTCAAATGAGTCACATATTTTATTCGAATGAGCTTTTAAAAATTTTAATACTCATCCTAAATGAACTTTGTTGATGAAAATGGAATAGAGAAAGATAATAATGGAGATTGGTTTTCAAAACTCATTAGAATGAATTATGTGACTCATTCGAATGAACTTTAAAACAAAAATGGAATAGGGAACGGCAAAAATAGAGTAGTAAATGATAACAATGTGATTGGTTTTGAACGATCAATAGAATGAACTCTGTGCTCATTCGAATGAACTATGTTGATAAAAGTGGAATAGGGAATGACAAAAATGGAGATTAATTTTGAAAACTCATTCAAATAAATCTTGTAACTTCTTCAAATAAACTATGTTGACAAAAAATAGAGTAGTAAATGACAAAGGGAAGATTAATTTTAAAAACTTATTCGAATGAATTGTATAACTTTTTCGAATGAAGTATGAAATTTTTGAAATCTTATTCGGATGAACTCTATGACTCCTTTGAATTAACTCTTGACAAAAATGGAATAGATAATGATAAAAATTGAGTTGAAAATGACAATAATGAAAATTGATTTTGAAAGTCCATATTTGATTAAACGTAACATGGTCTTTTCCCTATGATAACTCTCTAATTTTTATTATATTTGATATATTTAGAGAGTTATCAATATAATTTTAAAAGATTCCAAGTTCAAATTAGTAAATTTATAATTTTGAGTTTAAACTAGAAAATCTAAGATTCTGAGTTTAAAATAATAAATCTATCAAATGATGCATTATCTCAAGGATTCATCAAATCATAAAAGATGATAATAATTTAAATTTTATAGGAATTAATATTTCTATTTTATTTTGTTTCATTTTACTTTATTATTTTATTATTTTTTTAGGAAACTATGGAGAGAATTTTAGAAAATCAAGAGATAAAGAAAGATTTAAAGAAGAAGAAAAAAAGAGAGAAAAGAGTTAGTTTGGCACTCTAAGGAAGGCAACAAAGGTTCCTATAGGAGTTCTGACAAGGTTTTCTCTCCTTCTTGGAGCTTTCTTCTTCTCTCTCGTGAGTGCGCTTCCCTGTGAGTTGGGTGTGATTCCGGCGCCTCCCTCTCCGGCCCTTGCCGGGGAGGAGGTCGTCCGGCTAGGGGATGTTGGTTGGGGTAGTTTTTGTCCATTTGTGGTCTGTTTGAGTTTGTTCTGCTATTTTGGGGTTTGGTTTGAGGGTTGAGAGGTCGAATCGTTAGAGGATTCCGGGGCTCTGATGCGAAGCTGAAGGGAAGGCGAAGGCTAGGTGGTGACTTCAGTCTCTTGGTGCCG
>JANTPZ010086818.1:0-13039 GCA_025593235.1 Vachellia pachyceras
TCAGTTCTCATCAAGTCGGTGTTGACTGCTCTTCCTAGTCACGCTATGCAATCTATGCTTCTTCCTATAAATCTCCTTGACGATATTGATAGGCAGAGACGCAGTTTTCTGTGGAATTCTACCGATGACTGTAATAGGAAGCACCTTATCTCCTGGGACAATCTTTCCAAAGATAAAAATGATGGTGGCCTCGACATTAAAAATCTTAGAAGCCAGAATAGGGCTTACATTATGAAACTTTGCTGGGGTCTTATTAATAAGCCCAACCGTCTTTGGGTGAAAGTCTTGAGGACCAAATATGGATGTACTAAGCCGACTATTCCTATGGTTTATAAGACTTCTAATTCTTCTAAATCTTGGAATGATATCTGCAAGGTCTGGGATGACTTTATGTCTAATGTTGGTTGGAAAGTAGGAAAGGGCGACAGAACCTCATTCTGGTTCGATAAGTGGTCCCCTTTACCTGAACCTCTTACTAAATATAGTGTTAACAATGAAGCGGTTCTCCATGAAAAGGTGGACTGTTACAGGGACTCTTTAGGGAACTGGAATGTTACCAGATTAAACCGTTTCCTTCCCCCGGAGATTGTTAGAAAGATCATTCTAGCCAAGCCTCCTGACCCTCAAGGCCATGATGATGTCATTTGGTGGCGTCTCTCTAATGATGGTAATTTCACGATCAAATCCGCATACCAATGGATAGAAAAGAGACAAAAGTCTACCTCTCCCTCTGTTTGGAGTAAGATATGGAAGCTGCCTGTTTTTGAGAAAATTAAATTCTTCCTCTGGAGAGCAGCTTGGAATAGACTTCATTCTAATGTAGCAGGGAATCAGTTATGCCCTTTGGGTTGTGGTGCTACAGATTCAACCATGCATATATTAAGGGATTGTATTCACGCTAAACAGGTTTGGTCAAAGTTAATCAAGGTTTCCTCTTCTAATATCTTTTTCTCCCTGACGGTGCAGGATTGGATCGCCTGGAACTTAAAGCGAGAAGCGGGTAATCGGTCTACCAGAAATATCCCTTGGTCGAAGCTATTTCCTCACATTTGTTGGGGGATATGGAAGGATAGATGTAGTAGGATTTACTCTAGTGATCCTGTCTTGGATAGAGACATTCTCTTCTCTTCCACTCAGCGCATCATTGAAGATAACAAGATTCAATCCATCAAGAATATTCTCAATCCGTCCTTCAATGATATGATCAATCGTTGGTTTCCTCCTGGTCAAGGATGGTTAAGATTGGACGTTGACGGCTCAGTTCTTCAGAATGGTCAAGCTTCCTATGGCGGTCTCCTAAGGAATTCTGAAGGTGCTTGGGTTCTGGGCTTCTCCAAAAGGATTGGTTATGCTCCTCCAACTTTGGCGGAGCTCATCGCTATTCACGAAGGGTTGCTCCTCGCTTGGGCGCATGGTTTCCGTCGGATTGCTGTCTTCTCAAATTCTTCAGAAGCCTTGGCGCTTATTGGCAAAGATCTTTCGCCTTTACATCCTCTTAATGGTCATATTGGGCATCTCCGTAACCTTCTCATGCAGGATTGGATGGTCACGTTTGATTACATGTCCAGAGTAGCTAACCGTTGTGCGGATTTTATCGCCCGTCAGAGTCACGACATAGATTTGGAAATACTGTTCTTCACTCGCCTCCCCCGGAGATTCATGCTCTTTTGTATGAAGATTTCAGTTGTTTATCTTTCTAGCGTCTTCCTTTTGCTTCTCCTTTTGTATTCTAAAAAAAATTCAAAATTCAAATCCCTCCGCGCTTCCTTTGCTCAATTTTCCCAAAGGCAACGTAACAATCCATTTTTCCCTTTCTCCTCATTTGACCGTCCACGCCATCGATCCATTGAATGCCAATCTAGCCAATCACTCTCTTCCACATGCTTCTATATAATTCTTTCCATCCCTTAGTCCCCTCGGCTCGCACATTTCTCGCTATTCACTCCGACCAGTTTTAGTAGCTTTCATTCTGTGTTTGCTTTGCGCTGCGCGAAGAAGAAACCGATCGAGAAGAAGCCTGTGGAGAAGGCTCCCGCTGAGAGGACCAAGGCTGAGAAGAAGATTGTTGGAAGTATGAGTTAGTTAAAGTGATTAGTGTTAATCACTTAGTTAATGACCCAAAAATCTATATAAAGGGTCATAATGTAATAATTTGTGTGTGATTGAATAATCATCACCAAAGGGTGAGAGAATGAAGAATCCCCACCAATGTGTAAAGAAGGGGAGGGTAACTTGGATCTCCCACTTCAAGAGTCCCCAAAAATGGGGTTAGTTCATCACCCTCAAGAGAGGGTAGATTTGTGTACCCATGTGGGTTTCTTGTAATACATTCAATTTCTTCTTCTACTTCTCAATCTATTCTTGCTTTCAATACTTTCAACATTGTATCAAGAGCAGGTTGTATTCTGGGCAAGAGATGCTGTTCGAACAAGAAAAAAGAAAAGAAAAGAAAAGGCAAGAAGAACAGAAAAGAGAAGATCCACTGAAACCAAAACATCCTATTCTTGCGGGGAACAAGAGTATCTTGGAGGTTCCACTGAGATGCTGCAAAGAGAAAAGCCTTTGAGTTAGAAAGATGGAAGAATGTCACGGTTTCAGGGAAAGTAGATCCTAACGTTCTCATCAAGAAGTCTTCAGGATCTGAAACTTCCTCAATTCAAACTGCCTGCAGGCCATAACCCAAACCAGAACTAGAAATCACTCAAGTTCGACATGTTTGACAGTTCTTAGGATGACGACGATTTCAGCAACGATGAGTTGGATGATGATGAGTTTCACGATGGTGGAACGGCCACATTCGAATGAGGGTTCACGGTAGCGAGACAGGAATTCTCAGTCAAAGAATCAGGAGGAAGTGCGAAAGATCAAGAAGCTGGTGCAAAACGACAATGTTGAAGCAAGAACCATTCGTACTATTACTATGGTTTTCATTGTATTATGATTCCTGTGTAGCCATGATTCTTGGAAAAATTGCAATTCCTCTCTGCATGGCTACTGGACAACCTTTGCAGCTATAAAAAAGAATCCCAAATCTTGGGAGGAATGATGAAGGCAGTCAGCTCAGATGGCAGTAACAAAGAACTCAAGATTCCATTTTCCAAGAGGGTTTTAGGCCGGGCAAGATCATTTTATATGGTTCTTGATCTATTAAGAAGGGTTGGTTTGGGAATCATATCTGTTGCTCACTCATAAGAGAGATTAAGTAAAAGTCTGCTTGCATTGATAATCACATCAATACAGTCATTTTTCTCTTTACCTTTAAACCTTACATAAGGAGGAGAGTCCAAGTTGCAGAAAGTGTTTCCCTCTTTTGTGAGGTAGGTGTGTTTGAGGTGGCTAGTACCAGAACTTTTGAACCTGTACTATAGGCAAAACTTTACTTGCATTATTTGCAGCATGTCCTTCTACATCCAGGACCGACTGTTTCTATGGTGAAGTGCTTCCAGACCATAGATTTCTTTTTCCTCCGTTTGTTTGGCTGAGTTTCTGGATTACGTTCCTCATCATTAGGCTGACCAGAAGCATCTATTGTCTCATAGCTTGGAGGTGTCTCAGAATTTATTTATCTCATACTACGATTGAGAAACATCTAGCTAGTTGATTGTTGTTCACTGCTTCACTGTTTGCTAGTTCATAGTGAGACATCATCTGAGAATTTGCTAACTGATCATGGGATAAAAATTCAGAGTTTAACAGCTGATGATTGGGTATTGTCCCAATTTGTGGAAGAAGCAAATGTTTTCTCTTTTCCTGGGGAAAATTTTTGTGCACACAAGCTTATATTGGCTGCTCAACATGGTTGCAGAGAAAACTATTCATTGAGAAGAAGATTATAAAGAAATGTTTGTATTGTAATGTGAATCAAAATAATTGTATAATTTAACTCACTTCACTCCCTTGTAATTTTTGTATTGGCAAGTTGAGCACCTAGAGTTAAGAGGTATCAACTTGAGTGGGGGTGTTAGAAGTATGAGTTAGTTAAAGTGATTAGTGTTAATCACTTAGTTAATGACCCAAAAATCTATATAAAGGGTCATAATGTAATGATTTGTGTGTGTGATTGAATAATCATCATAAAAGGGTGAAAGAATGAAGAATCCCCACCAATGTGTAAAGAAGGGGAGGGTAACTTGGATCTCTCACTTCAAGAGTCCCCAAAATGGGGTTAGTTCATCTCCCTCAAAGAGGGAAGATAATTGTTGTACCCAAATGGGTTTGTAATGATACAATCAATTTCTCAATCTATTCTTCTTGATTTGTTAACAAAGATCCCTAAGGAATCCACTTCTTATGACAAGAAGAAGAAGAAGAAGAAGAAGAAGAAGAAGAAGAAGGCCAAGAGCATCGAAGCAGGTTCATCCTAATATTGGGATCTCCAGCAAAGCCATGGGGATCATGAACAGTTTTATCAACGATATCTTCTATAAATCACACATTTTTGCTTTTAAACAATGTATCTTCCACAACTGATCATGACTAATATACACATCAATAACAACTTACCCTTTGAAAATTCTTTGTTAGGGGAGAAAACAGCAAATATATTTTAAACTGGTAACCTCGTTTGTGCATGTGTTTGCTTAAGATTTGATTTAGGCTGGTCCTCAGTTTCTAATGACAAAAAATTACTGTGAGATGTATAAATGATTGAGCCCAAGAGAATAATAACATGAATAATGATGAAAATTGAGGAACATTAGAGTAGAAGAAAATGAAGTAAAAATTACCAAAAAAAAGGTTATTTAGTGATAGAAAAATCCGTTGTTAAATGGCAATTTTATGATAGTGGATCATAATTCAATCCAATGCATATAAGGAGTTAAGAACAAGTAAAAATGAATGATTTAAAGTGTTAGCAACAAAAAATGAATAGTGAAGAAGCTGCATGTGCTTAAATTATATGGTGGTCAAACCATGGGTATAATTTCAGAAAAGGAAACCATTTCAACCGTTTCAAATGTAGTCAACCATTTCAAACAATATGAGTATATATGTAACAGAAATATTGTAATTATAGATTCAAAAATTATAATTAAACTATATTAAATATATATTTGTTTCACACGGTTTATTATTTGATTAATTACGTTGCTAACACACGAGATTATTATTTGTTTTTAAGAATTAAATTTAAATTTGACGAAGTCCATATGCTAATTAGGTATTGCTACGTCTAGTTACGGTTTTTTTTATTAAAATCAAAGTCTAGTTACGATGTTGATAATTCTATTATTTAATAGTTGTTATGTATAGCATTAGACTCAATGAAATTGAACACAACAAATTCTTGAGGAGACACTAGGGGGAGCAATGGGCAAGATGGGGCTGCCCTGTGGGGCAACATGTGCCCCGCCCGTGAAGATTTACACGGGTACCCCATACCAGTGGTCCGAAAGGGTTTATTAGCTAACAGTCATGTAAATAAAACAAAAGGGTTTATTTGCTTAAACTGAAGGAAGAACGTAAGAAAATTATAGGACAATAAAAAGGAAAAGAAAAAAAAAGCAAAAGCTAGCCTTAAGCTTGTTTTAAAGAAGAAAAAAGATTTATATGACTTATGTAAAATATAATATTAACTAAAGTATCAAATATATATTGGAAAAAAGGGAAATTGTTATAAGCATTTTAAGTTATGGATGCATTATAGATTATTTTCAATATATTTCTCATAGACAAAAAGAAAACTTTAAATTTCATTAACTTTATCCTAAAATTTAATAGCTTTTCAACTTTGTCCTTGTTTAATATGCATTGTACTTATGTGAGAATAAAGTCAAGATAATATTAAATTAAGGGTGAAATTGTATATTCATATAAACAGAGTAAAGTAGTAAATATAACCCTGATCTTATTATTCAAGTACACCCAACACCCAGATCTTTTTTCTGTGCATTTTTATTCCTCATCTTATTAACTTGGTGTAATTTCATCCATTCCGTTAATTTTTAGCAAGTTCTTTTGGGAAAATTGATCTTTAGTTTCCAACTTTTAATTTACTTCTAATTGAGTCGTTACTATTTTATGAAATCAAGATAATAAAAAATGCTTTCAAATCCCCTTAATAATTTTTCATGAGAATGATTTCAAAAATTGAAACAATCTTTGGCGTGTAAGCCTCTTTTTTAAGGTGACAAAGTGTGGTTGGCACCTGATGGATAAAACGCTGGTAACAAGAGACCATCTCCACAATCTTAAATCATTTTTTATGTCTGTAGTGACCTCATCTTCCACCTATGGAGTTTGATTTAGAATGCAGACAGGAATTACACAAAACCTTGAGTCCTTGTTTTGCAACCAACAATCCCAAAACACACAATTCCTCCTTTTTCCACTAAACAATACTCCAAACACCAACTTAACACTTTAAAATCACAAAGGCCACATGATTCAACAAGAATCTGAAACATGACGAAGTACTGTTCACGTGAACAGTGTTGCGAAAATTTCTTCCACCAATCCACAGGAAAATCACATATAATGCTCCATATAATATAATAAAACTATAATCTTGCTTATAACTTGATTTAATCAATGTTAACTAACCTTTTCCCAATCCCAACTCAATCCTTGAAACCTCAAAATAGAAGAAATAGAAAAATATGAAGGTATAGGAATGTTCAGGAGGCTCACCTGAACCCAGGTCCGTACTTATATGGTGAAAAACGCATTCTTCCGGCGAGAAAATGCACCGCCATGACCGATGCTTTCTCCCTCTCCCGCTCGCACCGCCTCTGACTGACGAAGCATAAGAAAGAATGGGGTCCCGGGGGTTTGGGAGGGTGAAATTACAATTTTGCCCTCCCACACTTTTCCTCTTTGCATAATAGTCCCTCTTCCTCTTTCTTTGTTTTTTTTAAAACTGATTCCCCCTATTATTTCTTTCTGGATATTACAGCTTATTAATTTAACCGTCACAGTTGTTGAAAAGATATTTCATGCTCAAATAACAAACTAGTAATTGATAGGTTTAATTTTTAATTTGGTTAGTATCCATTCAGTATCTTAAGATTTTTTTTAGACATATTTAACATCTTGAAGTATATATATTTAATTAATACCTTGAAGCACTTTTCTACATATCTCCAATACTTTAAAGTATTTTTGTTTATCTAACTTCTTGAAGTCTCTTTCTACACGCATCTAGCAATCTAAATTGTTATGTAAGGTGTTTAAAACACCTGAAATAAATTTCAAAGTACTGTATCAACCTTTATCATTTTCTATTTGCTAAAACATTTTTATTAATCGACTGCTACAACGGTGAAATGGAAGATAATAAAAATATTTACCATTAATTATTAAAGCATGTGTTTTATAGTTTTTTTATACAAAATCATGTAGTTATAGCTATTAATACAATTAAGTCAAAAAACTTGACGATTGTTTTAAGCAATTGTCAAATAAATTCTAAATAAAATGGCCAGAAGAACCAAATCTATTTGATGATGAATCAATTGTCATTTTAGAGGCAAACTGACAAGTGTAGTTGAAAGTGAAACAAAATGAGGCTAAAAAGAAGTCTAATAATTGAGGAATTAGACAGAAGCAACCTTAAAAATGGCAAGAGAAAGTAAACAAAGTAAGAAAAGAATGCATATATACCTGTTGTTGCTGCTGCAAATAATTAGAGGATGAATCCGAAGGCTGAGACGAGAGAAGTAGCTGCAGCTCCACCATCAATTGTTTCACCTCAGTGATAAGCCTCAATATTTACATATATTTTAATTCCTAGACTTAATATTTTATCACTCATTATTGGCTTAATTGGGTTTAATTGGATAATTAGCATTTAAAAGGGGCAATTGGATTTCATGAGTTCTTTGTTTTTGCAGGCTCAATAGGAATGTAGTATAAGGAATGGGCTTGGGCCCAAAAATGGCATATACTTGGTTCCATTCCTCAGCTTCCATTTGTATTTATTCTTTGGGCCACCTCATTTTTATGGATTGAGACCCATTTGTCCATTATTGCACACATGACGCCATCTGGAGTTTCCTTCGTGATTCCAGCCACTTCTCATCCATTGACGCAGCCGCCAAGCCTCCACTATTCCTTCACCCATTCGCACAGATTCAAGACGCCGCCATCCATTATCATTTCATCCCCCATTCATTAATTCCATTCGAAGCGCACGCACACCTCCAGCGCCGACGACACACACGCAGCCACGCCTCAGGAGCTTCAATCATTCCTCATTTATCGCACACACCTGGAGGAGCTCCAGCACCACCAACGCCTCTCATTCATCCATTCACTGTGCCGTGGCTGACGCTGTCGCCCTGTTCCTTTCCTCCAGTTTCGTTCGTTCACTGTGTGAGTAGCTAATTGCATCCGTCCTATGCTGATGATGATACTAACCGGAGTCCTTCAACACTTGGGGAGTTCTCTTATTTTTAATTTTATTTTACAATCTTTGTATATGCAAATTGTAATTCTAGGTTGCTGGAGATTATGATTTTTGTATGTATTGAAGAGGATTATTATCTGTTGATGTAATCTGGATTGTGATACTTGTGTTAGATTGGTACTTTGGATTGTGATTGGACAATAATACTTTTGTTATTCAATTGCTTTCTTTTATTCTCTTGAAATCAATTGATTTGCTAGGTTTCTAGGAATTAATTGGAGGTGAAGATGGTCTTTTATAAATCTAATATGAGCTAAGTACTAAGATATTCCTAATTGATTAATTGAGTATAGGTGTAGATTAAATTAAAAGGTTAGGAATGTTGATTAGTAAGGGTCCTTACTAGTCCTTGTGCTTAGTTAAAAGGAGAACTCAATATTGAAAATGGATAAGGAAGGTTAGTGGATTCAATCACATAGGACATTCAATTTATAAAGTTCAATAACATTCATTTAGTTTATTTAGATAGTAAAAACATCATTGATACTTTTTGATTAATTTGTTATTTACATTAGATTACTTAGTACTTAAATATATGCTCAACATAAAGATCAATCTACGTTAGTGCCATTATATTGCATTCTAGCTTAATTTTTATTTGGAAGCCCCACGACAAAGCTTATCAAATTGGCGCCGTTGCCCGGGAGCCTTGAGCTACTAGGTAATTGAGTGTCAATTATCAAATTGACCGGGGTATTTTTATTTTTTATTTTTTTGTAGGTTTAGGGATACCTGATTTTATATAAAAAATTTTAGAAAAACAAAACAAAGATTTTTAATCCTTTCGCGTCTTGTTGCATTTACACTTTAGATATAAAAAAACTTTAAAAAAATTATTGTTCTTTGGCTCCTTACCATTTGTTGTTGTTTTGAGTGTGTATGATCAGATCTAAGGGACAAAAAATTGTTTCATTGGGATAAAGAAATAAGTTGACTTTGCAGCCAATGACTTATAACGTCCCATAAAATGGACGAAAAAAATTGTCTGTCGTAATAGAGTTGGTAATTATTGAAGTTCAAACCATGAATACTGCAAAATACTAATCAAACAAAGTACCACGGTATTAGGGGTGTTTGGGGATCACGTTGCACAGTGATTCCCACCCAAAAATCACGTTCAACAGTGTTTTTCTGTAAAACGAGATAATCTCATTCACACATTTACTTCGACTTGCGTAAAAATACCTCGACTTGTGTAAAAGTACTTCTCCAACGGTTTTACCTGACACACATTGTTTACCTCTGGCTTTCAGCGAAGAGAGTTGAACAGCGACCCGCACTAGCAAGAAATAACAGATTCACGCGAACAAAAGAAAGTGGATATGCTCTGTTCAGCAACTTTGGCGTCGATCATATAATACTATCGGCAATGAAAAACACAAAGGGGATAGCATAAAGAGAGAATAAAATGGAAAGTGGCCGCCAACAATACATCGGTAAGAGAGAAAAATAGAAAGGGATAAGGAGCAAAGTCAAAAGGAAAGAAAAATAAAAAGAGAAAGAGGGGGCGTGCGAGGTTGTCAGGAGGATGAGGTATTATAAATATTTTAACCTTCCTTCCTCTCACACCGTATGCATTCACATAGGAGAGGAGAGGAGGTCTGTTTCTAAGGCCATTCTGTTATAATTTAGTAACTAAAATCTCTCTTTTTTAATAGACTACTATTATAGAAGTTGTTCTATGTATTTTTATCTTTTTAATAGTGGTAATTTTATTATGATCAGAGGAAATTTTTAAAGTTAGTATTGTAAGAAGTTTGAGTTTTGGAAGTATAAGTCTACAGTAATGTAGAAGTATTTTTAACGGTTTGGAATTTGGCCACTGCAAATATTGGTTTATTTCCATGAGATATATATGCACATGTGTGTGATTGTGTATATATATTCTGAAAATTTTGAAAGTGAGTATACGCGCATGTATAAATTGTTAGAATATGGAGAATAATGAATGTATTAAGAAGTTATCCTTTAAAGGTTTCAAAATGTCTATAGGACATTCTAGATAATTTTTGGACGTAATATATATACACACAGACACATATTGGTGTATAATTATATGCATATATGTGTGTACAAATATGTAAACTGGTGCATGAGGGAATACTAAAGAATTTAGAAATTTGGGAAAGTGAAACAAAATATGCTATTGAAATATGAAAAATATGAAAAGTTGCTTATTAAGCTGAAACTTTTAAGCATTTATTTGAAAATATTGATGGACTATATTTAGTGAGTATTAATATTCCTTGAAAGAGATTACACAGGGCTTTAAATAGAAACATAAATTATTATATTTTAAATTTTATGGAATAAGTTATGATTTTTCAAAATTGTTGAAAAATAATTCAAAAATCAAGAAAAGGAAATTAAATAATGTTAAGGGGTAGAAATGAGATAAGAAAATAAAGAGGAGCTAAATAAAGTTAGATCAACGTATAATTAACACAATATTATACGTATATATTTTTTGGATATAACATCTGTTTGAGCAACCTGAGGAGGATAGGAAAAAGAAATATTGAGGAAGGTAAAGGTAAACAAAAGGAAACAGGTAGAAACCCTTTTTATCTTATTCTTATGTATTTAATTCTATATGATTGTATAAATGTGCCATGTTATGTGCCGTATGATGTTGAGATGAAATCTCATGACGTAAATTGTTACCGTTTGATATTGAGTTGGGACTTCATGATGTGTACTATTGTCATATATGCCGTATGAACTTGTTGTTATTTTTATATGACTGTGAATTTTATATATAACTATATGATAAACTGTGATTTCTACGGGGATTTTCGAATCTCACCCTCTATTTAAACAAAATACAACAGAGGGGTAGCTCAAAAGACAAGACATTGGTTATAAGAGAAGCGTAGAATGGAGATGGAAGAACCCTTTACATATAAGTCTAGATAGCTTAGATGGTTATGAATATATTATTGTATACATTATGTATTTATTAATATGAGACTGAAGGTAGATGTGAGGAGAATATCTCCACACAATATACGTAAACTGAATGAGACTGAAGCTAGATATTTTATATGCCTTATGTGGCTCAAACATTAGAATATATCCAACATGGCATAACACACAAATACGTAAACTGAATGGAATTGAACGCAACAAATTCTTCTGAGGACACAACACACAAATGTGCGCACACGCAAGCTGGAAATATAATGAATATAATTATTTTATTTTACTTCTTGATAGTAAATATGGTCTGAAGAAGGGCGAGAATGAGAAGACAGCCACCGGCAACAGAGGCCACAACTTGCCAAGGTGTCCTGCAATAATCACGTCTCAAACTCGCTATGTTCTGGTGACAACGATTTTTCGCAGAATTCATTCAACCTTTCGAAGATATCAATGTATTCAGGTAACATTTTTGCTTGAAAGCCACTCCTTCCCATGGATCTAAATAATGTAACAACCTCAGTATCAGGCACGAAGCTGTGGATTATTTTCTTATCAACAAGGACATGCACATCTTCCTCTGTGTTGATTAGGAGACTCCATAGAGTAACATAGTTAGTGATGTAAGAGGTACACGTACAATGGAGCTGTTCAAAAGCAACCATATTACTAAACAAAGCATCCGTCACGGGATCTGCCACCAAAAGCTCTGGAAGCTCAAGAACAGGGTCTGAAAACCTTATGTCTAATATGCTCTTGCTTTTGCTAACCTTGAACTTCACTCCTAATTCTTGCAACTCCTTTGCACTGTATAAAAGTTTGTCTGTAATCCATGAGTATGGTTTCATTGTTATGGGTGGTGCTCTTTGTAACAACAAAAACCTTACCAAATCTGTAAAATGCTTTATGCTCCCATCATTATCATGATCATGCTCTGGCATCTTGTGGCCAAATAATGCCTCCGAAAAGTACAGACAAGCGAGCTCAGGGAAATTACGGCCCGGGAATGCTATGTCAAACACTACTAGAAAATAATAAATTAGTAAGGAAAATTAGTGACGACTTTGAAATTCCTCTCTAAATAGCCCAATTAGCGATGAATTTAGCAAGGAATATTAAATTCCTCTTTAATGTCCAAATTAGCGAGGAAAATTAGCGACGACTTGGATATTCCTCTCTAAAATTCCTAATTAGCGAGAAATATTAAATTCCTCTCTAATTTTCCAAATTAGCGAGGAAAATTAGCGACGACTTTGATATTCCTCTCTAAAATGCTCAATTAGTGAGGAATTTAGTAAGGAATATTAAATTCCTCTCTAATTTTTCAAATTAGCAAGAAAAATTAGCGACGACTTAGCTATTCATCTCTAAAATGATGCCCAATTAGTGAGGAATCTTATATTCTTCTATAATTTTTTAAATTAATGAGAAATTTTTTTATTGTAATATTGGGTTATTCATATTAATTTTTAGCATGAAATTTTGGAAGGATAAATGAGTTAATATATTTAGTTTTTTTTTCAATTTCTCTCTTATATTGTTTAAATTTTGGAGGACTAGCACACATGATTACTTTCCCTCTTATTTCAATTTTTCTCTATTTCAATTTCTCTCATACTTTCCATCTTATTTTTTCATTTTCCAATTACTAAGAAATTTAATCAAAACCAATATTTTCTCTGGAATTGAAATGAAATATTTGCCTCTCTAAAA
>JANTPZ010086826.1:0-18577 GCA_025593235.1 Vachellia pachyceras
CCACAAACCACCAGCACAAAAGGGGAAGACCAGAGAAAAGAGCCCAAAACAAAACGAAGAGAAAATCCAAACCAGATCTGAAGCAAAAACAAGCGGATAAGGCGGCTCCCAAAGTCTTGCAGCCGACAAACCCCTCGACACCAACAAACTGAGGTCACCACCTAGCCGTCGCCTTCCCTTCAGCTTCGCATCAGAGCCCCGATCTCCTCTGAAGATTCGACCTCTCGTCCCTCGATCCATACCCCAAACAGCATAAACATCCCCACACAGACCACAAAAAGACAGAAAACAACCCCAAGCACCAACCCCAAGCCCGACGACCTCCTCCCCGGCAAGCTCACACCGGGAAGCTCACTCACGAGAGAGAGAGAGAGAGAAGGTGCAGGAAACGCACCCCACACACCGGGAAGCTCACTCACGAGAGAGAGAGAGAAGGAAACTCCACGAAGGAGAACTCACAATCCTGGCCCATACTTTCGTGCATACTCACATCATCATTTAGCATCAATCCAAAAAAAAAAAGTACTTAATGATCATGTTAGGGGGAACAACAAAAGGAACCAAATTTGAAAGAAATCAAGAAAAGCAAATAACAGCCGATTTTAAAAAGAGAAAAACCCTGGCCAACCGACACCAAAACAAATAATCAAACAAATCGGCTCAAACTATAGCATGTATATAGGCACGAACCAACGGTAGATGGAATCCAACAATGATAAACAATTATTAATATAAATTATTAATGACTAATGATCTATCTTTGTGTCATCATGTGAGAAAGAATGGTCAGGTTTTCCTGTATTAGCAAACAAACAGGGGGAAGGAGGCAGCTTCAGAAAACATCATAGTGAAGAGTTTTTGAGAGACAACTAACCAGGCCACATTGAGCTAACCTCAGAGAACCAACCAGGAATCACCGAAGACATAAAATCAGGATTCTTGTCACCATTAATGTCTGTCTCCATGGAAACGATAGAAGCAGAGACCACATTCTCTTCATCTTCCCTCTGCCTCTTCACCGGCAAATCGCAAGGCTCAACGACGCTCTCTTCGGCCATGGCTTCCACACCACCTAGTTGCGTCAAAGAAAACCTCTATAGTTGAGCCTTTGGAACTCCAAAAGCTATGATTTTGATATACTTCACTACAAGGGGACGACCCAATAACACTCTTATAGCATGTTATCATCTGAAGCGAGTTGAAAAGAATCATAAAAAGAGTGTGTGGGGTACGTCGGAAAGTAGAAGAATATGCTCTCTACGGTGTTTAGTGCGGACACGGGGCTGAAGAATGAAAGGGAAGAAAATTTTCTATCCAAACAATGTCTTAACAAATGCATGTTGCGTGTTACTCGTTGCAAAGACAATGGAAACGATAGACCTCTCAATTAGGCATTTTTTTTTATCTTCTATTTCCTTTGGGATTTGGTTCTCATCGCAATTTGCACAATTTGTAGTCAGGGACTGATCCAAGATGATAGTAATTGGGTGAACAAGTTTTTTTAGGGAAAAAAACATATTATGTTATTTCATTTTGTAAGAAAAATATATGTTCTTTTTTGTTCGACAAATAACATTATGACATTTTTAGTTATCTCAATTAATATTGTTTACTAATTATAAAAATAAATCACATAATATTTAGGTGTTCTTTATATTTAATATGTTAAATTTTTAATTATGTGTCATATTTTTGAAATATCATTATTTAATTTTAAACCAAAAATAGGATTCATAATATTGTGTGGTTGAAAAATTTAACATAATTTAATATAAAAAAGTGCGGTTTAAAGAGAGAAAGTTTGAAAGAGACATTGAGTTTTTCCATGAACCCAAGCGAGTAAGAATTTCGGACACTCGCTCTCGACCGTCCTATGGAGGAAGGAGAAGGACCGTTTGCTTAGGACTTGAGCTCAACAGGACTGGAGGTAAATAGGAGATCTCTATCTCCTGAACAACAGGTAGGACTAGAGCTTGCAGAAGGAGGCACAAAGGCGGTAAGAGGGAAGGTTCAGAGAACAGTAGAAAACTTCACAGGAGATGTATCACTTCAACCAAGAGAATGAGATTTGATGTGTCGAGTAGAAGGAGAGGAGACACTAGAAGAACAACCCCCTCGTCATGCAATACAGGGAATCTCTGAAACCATACACACAAAGTGAATTAGGGAATAACGAGATGACAACCAAAGAGGTACCATGAGATGGGAACCTGCTAGTTAGCCATGGAGAGGAACTAAAGTGGGTGTTATTGTTACTGACATTGAGAAGGGATCAAAAATAGAATTTCAGAGATGGAAAAGTGAAGATTGGAGTAAAGTTGGCAAAACTCTCTAATCATCAAGCTCCTTAAAGGGACAATGGGTTGCAAATGAAGAAGAAAGTCTAGACAATATGGGAAAGTTAGGAAACTGAGAGCTATCAGATATAGGAAATGAATTCATGATTGCTACATTCTAGAGTCGAGAGGAGTATTATTTCACACTTAAAGGAGCACCATGGATTATCCAGAACTATTATCTCACTGTTCAAACATGGAAGAGAAACTTTAATGCGTGGAAAAAAATACACAAGGTAGCAATATGAGTAAGGCTCCCCAACTTGCTTGGAGACTGCTATGATCGTAATTTCTTCTACAACCTAGGTGATAAGATTAGAATTGCAATAAAGTGGACATGATGACACTCACTCGGGCTAGAACGATATATGTCAGAATGTCTGTGGAAATAGATCTTACTGCTCCTTCATTGCCTTCATACATAGTCGATGGGACTAAACTAAAAATAGAATATGAGGGATTGAATTTAATATGCTTCAGCTGTAAAAGATTTGGACATACGGTGGAGAATTGCCCAAGCAAGAGAGGGACGGACACTCTAGCAGCAGAAAAAACTGATTAGGTAATGAAACAGACGGAGGGAACATTGACGAATGAGAAATGGTCGATGTCATGTCGGAGACGATCTATAGAGGGTGGATGATTTTATATGACTACCGTAGAGGTTGCCAAAGTATAACCAATGAAGGAAAACTGGGAGAAGGTGCCAAAAAAGCTATCAGACCTTATACTAAGATGGTGTATTCCTTGAGATATGCTATCTTGGAGTCAGAGGAGGATGAGGCAAGGGCTACAAGTGCTAAAGAGGAGAGCAAGCTACCGTTGTAGGACATTTCAAATGCTGCAAGGAAGAAAGATGACAAAAGGAAGGAGAAAGAATAACAAAACAAGAGGATTAGTGGTGAAAGGGGAAGTATCGAAACAAGTCAAGTCAATGGACAAAGAATTAGCTAGGACGCATGGCAGAAATGAAAAGACAGACATTACACAAGAGTACAGAGAAAGAGGAAAGATGGTTAGTCAACCCTTGCCAACATCACAAGTGGAATAGAGTAGTAGGCCAAAAGAGACTCAATGTGATGGGTCCAAAGTGGATAATAAGATAGGCTCTAGAGGAGACACGAACATAGACAAAGAGGACACTAAAGTGGACACGCAATTGGGCCATAAGGGATACACAAAGGGGAGATTAATGGAGAACAACAACTTACCAATGGGCGCTTGGTAGAGTTAGTAAGGCATACTACCAGCATTTCTTAATTAATGCAACCTCAAAGAGGTTGTCCCATCGGTACCTCGCTACCACCGTAAGGTTTCCTCGCGGGGGTTCGGATTAGTCTAGGCTGGCAATGAACCTAAGATACCCCAGGATACCGATGGTTTATACAAAAAAACAGCTTGGCCCATGCGAAAACATTTCCAGACCACCTTTTAGAAAGCCTATATTGGATAAGATGGAGGAAAGCATAGATTTGGATGATCAGATCCTCAAGAAAGGGAAGACCCAAAAGGGACAAAGTGTGATCAACACACACCACACACAGGAGTAAGGGAGAACGAGTAAGGTGCAGATGGAGCCTATTTAGAAGTGGGACCAAAGAGGAACCGGTAAGTCAGGAGTCTCTTTTACATCCAATTTTTATTATTAATGATTATGATTTGGAATGTAAGGGGAGCAGCCGGAAAAGATTTTGGTTAGGCTTTAAAAAAGCTTAAGTAATGTTTTTGCCCAAAAATTGTAGTGTTGGTGGAACCAGGTGTAGTGGAAGCGCTGCGTGTAACGTCCCATCGAAAAAAAGAAAAAAAAGAAAGTGGCTGAGATTTCGTGCAAGCAAGCAAAAGAAAAAAAAAGGGAGAAATCACGCCGTATCCGCTCTTTTGTTTCCCACGCAGCTTCTCTTGGTGTCATGCCCTTCCAGCAAACTTTCACAAGCCAAAGGGTCTTTCTCTTCAATTGCTTGTCTTGTACATCTACAATCCTTTCTGGCTCTGCTTGATAAGTCATATTCTCCTTTAACTCAACTTCCTCCGGCTCAATGACATGAGATGGATCCGGGTGATACTTCTTCAATTGAGATACGTGGACCACGTTGTGCACCCTTGACAAGGATGACGGTAAGGCAATTCGATAAGCAACTGGTCCAATTCTCTCCAAAATCTCGTACGGACCAATAAATGGGGGAGTTAACTTTTTTGCTTTGATAGATCTACCAATACTAGTCATTAGTGAAACCTTTAGGAACACATGATCACCCACTTCAAATTCTAAAGGTCTACGTCGCCTATCCGTATAGCTCTTCTGTCTGCTCTGCGCTGTCAACAACTTTTGATGGATCATCTTGATTTTCTTCATTGTCTCGTCTACTAAATCAGGACCAATCACAATTCTCTCACTCAATTCAGTCCAAAACAACGGTGATATGCACTTGCGACCATATAACGTCTCAAAACGAGCCATCTGAATGCTCGAATGGTTAATAGCACAAGCCCTCAACATATCCTTGAGAGTCTGAATTGTACTCTCAGTCTGACCATATGTCTACAGATGATAAGCCGTACTGTACTTTAACTTCGTCCCCATAGCCTTCTGCAGAGACCTTCAGAAATTTGTTGTGAACCTAGGATATCGATCCGATGTGATACTCTCTGACACTTCATGTAAACGGACGATCTCCTTTATGTACAACTTAGCCAATCTCTGTAGGGAGTATTTTGCTCGGATTGGCAGAAAGTGAGCTGATTTAGTTAATCGATCGACAATCACCCAAATAGCGTCACAACCGTTTCGGACTGGCAGCAAACCCATGATGAAATCCATAAAAATACTATCTCATTTCCACTTCAGGATATCCAGACTTTGGAGTAACCCATCAGGTTTCTGATGTTCAATCTTGCCCTTCTGACATGTCAACACCTCAACACAAAATTAGCATATCCCTCTTCATGTTTGGCCATCAATATTGTTGTTTTAAGTCATTATACATCTTGGTAATTCCCAGATGTATAGTATATCGGCTCCGATGGGCTTCTTCTAAAATAGTTCTTTTAATCTCTTCATCATCAAAAACAAAAATCCTTTTCTTGTATCTTAAGATATCTGCATCACCCACTGCATAACCTTGAACATCTCTTTGCTCTAACTCTTCTCGAATTTGCCTTAACCGATCATCTTTCATCTGAGCATCCCTGAGACTTTGGTAAAAACTGTAATCACCCAGTATCAAATTCAAAGTAACAATCCTTTGATCTGAAAACACCTGAAAGTCCCTCAATCCTTCCAAATAGTAGTCCTCATTCAAGCTCATGCAGAAAACATGAATTGATTTCCGACTTAAAGCATCTGCTACAATATTATCCTTTCCAGGATGATATTTTATCTCAAAATCATAATCCTTCAAAAACTCCATCCATCTACGCTGTCTGTTATTCAATTATTTCTGGTCAACCAAGTACTTTAAACTTTTGTGATCACTCAAAACTTCAAATTGAGCTCTGTACAGGTAATACCTCCAAATCTTCAATGCAAACACTACGGCGGCAAGTTCCAAGTCATGGGTCAGGTAGTTCTCTTCATGAGGTCTCAATTGCCTTGAGGCATATGCAACAACCTTGCCTTCTTGCATCAACACACAACTCAAACCCTTAAGGGAAGCATCTGTATACACTGTATACGAACAACGAGGATCGGGAAAGGTAAGCACAGGATCTGTAGTTAGCTTTTCCTTTAACTCTTGAAAAGCAACTTCGCACTTATCAGTCCATATGAATGGCTGATCTTTATTAGTTAATCTTGTGTGCAATTTGAGAGAATCCCTTTATAAATCTCCTGTAGTAGCTAGCCAAACCTACAAAACTTCTCACCTCAGTTACCGACTTCAAACCCACTTCAACACGACATCCACTTTACTAGGATCCACGGCTACCCCTTCAGCAGAAATCACGTGGCCTAAAAATTTCACTTCCCTAAGCCAAAACTCACACTTACTTAACTTAGCATACAACTGATGATCCCTCAAAATACGCAGGGCAATATACATGTGCTCACGATACTTCTCCTCATTCTTAGAATAAATGAGAATATCATTAATGCAGACAACAACAAATCGATCTAAGTACTGCCTAAAAATTCGATTCATATAATCCATGAAGACACTGGAGCATTAATCAACCCAAAAGGCATAACCAGAAACTCATAATGCTCGTAAAGAGTTCGAAAGGCCGTCTTTAGAACATCTTCAGCCCTAACTCGAAGCTGATGGTAACCTGACCTTAAGTCAATCTTAGAGAACACTGCGGCCCCCATGAGCTGATCTAACAAATCATCAATCCTGGGCAACGTGTATTTATTCTTAATAGTAACTTTATTCAATTGTCTATAGTCTATGCGTAATCGCATACTTCCATCCCTTTTCTTGAAAAACAATACTGGCGAACCCTAGGGAGAGACGCTAGGTCGAATGAAACCTTTCTCAAGTAACTCTTCCAACTGTTTCTTTAACTCCGCCAACTCTGATGGTGACATTCAGTAAGGCGCCTTAGAAATCGGGGTTATCCTTGGTACTAACTCGATGGAGAACTCCATTTCTCGTTATATAGGCAATCTTGATATCTCTTCTAGGAACACCTCAGGAAACTCATTCACCACTTCAATATGATCGATCCCAACTTCCTTGTTGGCATTAACAGAGAAGAAGACTATGTAGGCTTCACAACTGCGTCGAACACACTTTTCCACTTGAGCAGCAAATGACCATAAGGGACAAGAATCAACCTCCATAGTTGCAAGATTGAAGGGAAAATTCACTCTTTTCCCTTTACAATCAAGATAAGCATTATTGGCTGATAACCAATCCATGCCAATAATCACATTAATACACTTAAGTGGCAAACAAATCAAATCTATCTTTGAATCACAAATAACATACTTAAGGGTAACATCTAAGCAAGCATGACCCGTTACAAGAAGTTCCAGCTGGAGTGGAAACTCTCAAATCATAAGGCAAATCACAGACGTTCAATTTCAATCTTTAAGCACAATCATCAGAGATAAATGAATGAGTAGCACCAGAATTAAACAATACATGAACATCATATCGTTGAAGAGAAACAGTACCTTGAATCATGTTAGGAGATGCTCTAGCTTCCTCTCGAGTCAACGCAAATACTCGGCCAGGTACCGTAGAGCGGCCACCCTGGTGAGTCTGCTAAGCCTTAGGGCAGAAATGAGCAATGTGTCCTAGCTTATGGCACATGTAGCACTCCCAATACTTCCTAGTATGCATCGTCCCACAACTCTGACTAGGTCTAATCCCACTTGAGGTAGGCATAGAAGAACCTTGGTGGGAACTCTGACTTCCACTAGGATGACTCCTCTGAGTCTGAAATCTTTGCTATGAGGCCCTTTTATCCTTGGGTAACGTCCCATTGAAACAAAAGAAAAGAAAGAAAGTGACAGAGAGTTCGTGCAAGCAAGCAAAAGAAAAAAGGGGGAAAGTTACAGAGAAGTTGTGCAAGGCAAGGGAAAAGAAAGGAAAAAAAGAGGGAGGAGGCTTGTGTGCACGGAATACATAGAAGGAGAGAGGGAGATTGTGTATGGCAGTAGGCCAAAAAAAAAAAATTGAGGGCTTCGCTGGTAAGGGGGTATAATATCCCCACACCTTCATCTTCCACACACACTTATTCACACACACTACCTCATTGAGAGGAGAGAGTGCCATCAGAGAGAGAGAGAGAGGAAAAAGAAAGAGAGAGAGAGAGAAGAGCTTAAGAAGGGTGATTTTCAAAATCAAAGTTCTGCATATGGGATTATTTAGGTAAGTAAAACGACTTATTTTCATTAAACTTCCTTCAGGAAAGTTATTCTAAAAATTTTTCTCTTTCTAATGGTAATAATATTATGTTGATTAGAGAATATTTTAGAATTTATATTTTTGTCTAGTTTAAGTTTCATTTGTAGAAGACCATAAAATTGTAGGTATATTTTTATAAATATGATTTCCAATGTTAGATTTATTTATTTATTTGGCATATTGAGTATTCTTAGAAATTTAATTACATTCAAAAAGAAGTGGATTTATTGTTTTTGCTGTTATATGATTTAAAAAATATATATTTATATACATATCTGTATATATATTTATGAGTATAGATATATTTATAATAAAAAGTGCATAAATAAATTGCTGTGTGTACCCTTATTATCAAAATTCATTTAAATAATTTATTTGGAATATTAAAGGTATTCTTGAATTTTTAATTAAATTAGATTGTTTAATAAATTAAGGGTTTATAATTTTAAAGCTATTATATCTTTAAAATCATAAACTGTGAATTAGAATTTTAATATAAAAATAATTTTAAGTAGTGGAAATAATAACTTTGAGTCTTTTGACTAATAATTTTATCACCCAAATTAGTTGTAGACTAATGTGTAGTACTATTTAATTTTTGTAGACTGTTTATAGAAACTTGGTGTTGAGCGAGGATTTACATGTGGTAGTATTTTAGTGCTTGGCGAGAAGTAACATCTTTCCTCTCTTTGTGCATGCTTGTAACATGTTTTGTGAGTGGTTTTAAATATTTAGAATTATGAAAAGTACTATTGATATTCGAGTTGAATAATGAAACTATATTGTTAATGAAATTGTCTTATAAGACCTATTTTCATTATAAAAAAAGGTGATTTATATTTATTGATGGTATTGTTAAAATGTTGCATTGAGAACTTGTGAAATTGTTAATGGTATATGATAAGTTTCTTTATCGTTTGATGTATGAGAAGGAGTGATGGATGTTGATTTGATGAGAGATTATCTTAGAGGAAATAAGGGGGTGATTTTCTTGTACAAAAAGAGGAAATAAGGTAGTGGGCTACTAGGTGTACACTGGTTAGTCCTTTGGTCCACTTGTATTCGATAGGGCAATGACACCCCACTAATATAGTAGAGGGGGAACCCATGGTCCGGTCTTATGCACTGTGGACCTAACTAGTCCATATCACTTGATCGGTGAGCTTGTTGAGTTAACTACCAGTCACGTGGGATAGTACTAGCCCATGGGTTTAGTCAGATGAAATAAGGTTGGGAGGAATAAGGGAGATCAGATAAATAAATCTTGTGCATTGATTTTTATGCAACTTCATGATAATATAAGCATGAGAATATGATGTCCTAATTGATAAGTATGTATGCTTATATATACTTGTTGATTAAGTGATATTTTGCTATGCTGTTATATTTAATGTGTCTATCTCACTTAACACCTCATGGGCACTTACTCATATGCCCAATGTAATAGAATTGCTGGTTGCTGAGACGTTTGTCTCACCCTATTGCTTTAACATTTTGCCAGGTGGTAGTTCTCGTGCTGGTTCGTCAGGGAAGACTTCGGAAGCCTGAGCTACTTTCAGTAAAAGTAGTGCTTCCATCTTTTTGGTTATGTTAGATTATTATATATTGCCACGTTAGGGGCTCATCTTGCATACTCTAATTTATTTTGATCGATTTTGTATCAATTGTTTTAGTTGGTTTGAACTTTTAATGGTCTAACACGCAATCATGGTTTCGATAATGCGTAGAGAAATAATTTTTAATTAAGTATTTTATTAATTGATGGGTAAAAAAAGGACTTTACACTGCACAGAAAGTCATCAAAAGATTTGTATTTAAGTTTCAAGTGATTGTGAGGGCAAGGGGGCTTTCTGGGGGATTCTGGATTTTGTAGGAGGAAGAGGAAATGCAAGTTAAAGAAATTAAAGCCCACAATCAATTTCTCCATTGTGAAATATTAGGTTTAGATGCTAGCCCTTAGACGTTCATTGCAATTTATGTAAGCACACAGGAACAAGAGCGTCAAACATTGTGGGATGAGCTATGGAGTAGCCCAACATAATTCTCTTCCATGGATGCTAGCAGGTGACTTTAATGACATCAATGCAGCTCATGAGCAAAAAGGAGGAGTAGGAGTAAATGTTAAAAATGTTAGAAATTCACGGAGAATATACAGAAATGTAATCTCATTGATCTGTGGACAGAAGGAATGAGATATACTTGGAAGGGACCAATCATTAATTTTGCGAACAGGATGTTCAAGAAGCTTGACAGGGCGCTATGCAATAGTTAGCGGAGAAGAGCCTTTAGTGAAGCATTTGTTAGAGTTGGACCTCGCATATAATCTGGCAACTACCAAATTCTAATTTACCTTAATGGAGAACAAGGAAGAAAGGATAATAGACCATTTAGATTTGAGGCAGCACGGTTGAGGCACCAATCTTTCCCTCGTCTGCTACGTTCTTCTTGGAGGGGCTATGAGGATATATGGACTAAACCCAAGGCATTGCAATTCAAGCTACAAGATTGAAATGTCAATGTATTTGGGCACATTGGTAAAAGAAAAAAAAGAATTGCTAGGATCTCAAAATAACCTAGAAACACAACAATGTATGTTTGGAGGAGCTTGAAGAACAACTAAAGGAAGAGTTGAACCAGGTTCGGGAGCAAGAAGAAATTCAGTGGTTCCAAAAGCCAAGATGATGGGGACCCAAATGCAACCTATTATCATACCAAAACCAGAATTAGAAGGAGGAAGAACAGGGTAACTATGTTGAAGGATGCAAGTAACTGATGGATAGGAGGAGGTGGGAGAATTAATTAATGAATTTTTTAAGAACCTCCTTACTAAAGACCAGGCTAGTAGAGAATGGGTCCAGACCGAACAAAAGTGGCCAGTTGTTATGTCAGAAGAGTGGCAAGACCTCCTAATTGTACATGATAATATCATAGTAGTTAATGGGCTTGTTTGGCAACTCCCCACTTATACCCATAAGTACGTTCAACAGTGTTTTTCCACAAAACGAGACAATCTCCTCCACATATTTGCCTCGACTTGTGTGAATAAGCTCATAAGTACTTCTCCACCACTTTACCAAACGGACACAATGAATAGAAACATTCAATGAGGAATAATAGAGGAAATATTGGATTTATGCCTATCAAAGTAGACCTGGAAAGGGTTTATGATCGAATCAACTGGCAATTTAAATGTGATCTTGCAGGAATTGGAGTGCCATAGGCTGTTATCCTTGTATCACCAAAAAAAAAAAGCTTAAAATAATCTTTTTGTTCAACAAAGCTTAACATAATATACACACACGGGAGAATTGCATTTAGGTCCCGCGATAGCGAATTAATTACTCTAAAGTTGCAAGAGGTTGTTAATAATTAGTCGATGAGCACCATTGACAAGTGAAGAAGCTGCAATTAACAACTTCTTGGGACTTTAGAATAATTAATTCGTAGTGCGAGATTTTAAAGTAATTCTCCCTATATATAAAAAATTTGATATGAGTATTTTTTTTAAAAAAAATAAATCAATATATGCATAATTACTTTATTTCTTAAGAGTCATTCATAACTTGCGTTCACCTTACAATTTAATCTAAAAATACTAACAAAACACCGGGATCCTAATAATAATTAATATCAAGTATCTCCTTTAGTTTTCGGGATGAACGAGTTGAAGTCACATGATAAATTTTGAATGTGAATACATAAGTTTACTTTTTATTTATTATGTATTAACTTTACTATAACAAGTTATAATGGATATTAAATATAAATCAGATTGTGAAGTTGTTGAATTTTAAGGTAGAATTAATGGGGTTAAATATTTTTTTGTTTATTCAGAACATGCTGAAAGTTATTTATAAATGGAAAGAAACAAGTATTTCCTTTTTATTATTGCCTCTCATTGTATTTTTAATATTTTAACCTTTTTTTTGTATTCATGGTTAGATATTAAATGAAATTGGATACTTAAATATTTTTTCCTTTCACATGATTCAAGTTCACAATTCTTTTTATAAAAAGGGTATCAATGGGGTTAATTAAAAATTTTAAAATAAGAAATCGTTTGTCAAACATTATTTTTAATCCCAAAAAATGTTCTGACTTTTTACTTTAGTTCAAATTTTCAGAAAGGGCAGCATATATATTATGGCTTTGAACAAGACTTTACAAATTGAACAAGATGCTAAAGTGATGACTCAGATCATACATTTCACTTATCTGTTTCTTTTTTCTTTTTGTATTTTTATTCTAATCAGTCCACTCAACCTTGCTTGCTTTAGCAAAGTTTTGATATTATTCCTTTAGATTTATACCCCACTTGATTTTCCCATGATACAATATATAATTAAGAATTAATGGTCAACCAATATTCTAAAAATGATATTATTCTTTTGTTTAGCAAATTAATTAATCACAGAAAATGGTCATCTTTTCCTTTCCTAAATCATGATTCCTAGGCAAATTGAATTTAATAGATAAGAATATTATCTTCATTATAATTAAATTTAAGTGTATTTTCTACTTACTTTTGTCCACATATTCTTATTATTCTATTTTGATTATATATTGATCGATAATTTAACAAGGTTATTATACCACACATCAAAAGAATATCATGATTTATCTTTTATAGAAAATAGTTTAAAAATCATTTAGATAAAGAAATAAATTTTAAATTAGAAAAATACAATAACATAAAAAAATCCTACATTTTTTACCCTCCCCTTTTCTTTTCTTTTCTTTTTTAAGGTGTAACTCAGACTATTTTTAAGTCACTTTAAATTTAAAACTAATTTATATTTAGTCATGAACATTACGGTTAAAACTCTTCTAATAAGTGTGTACCCCAAAATTTAAACTTGTATCATCTCTACCAAAAATTTAATGGTCATTTTTCTTTTATGCACTAGCAGCTTGTTGCTTTGCTTGTAATCTAATAATACTTAACATGAGATTGAGCTTTAACCCTTTATAAATATCATAGGTGTATGAATTATGACAAAAACTATACTTTCTTCTTATTAAATTTTTTAACATTAAAAAGTTAAATAAATTATTTAATTATAACATATATTATAAAATACTTGTGTATTTCATTATATAAATTAGTTAGCTTTCTTAATTTCACAAAAAAATATTCAATTTACTTTTATATTAAATATCAAACAGTATTCTAGAGGCATAATACTTTTCCTGATAATAAAATATTCCATTTTTGACCTTCCGAATTTGATACTTCAGTTTCAAGCCTGTGACTTTGGAACTTGGTGGGAAATACCCTTTTGTTCTACATGTGATGTGAGGATATGCTTAGGTGGATTATGCACTTTGAATTATTATTTAATTTGACCTCCTTATATCATATTCCATTTTTCATTAATTTCCATTCAGATTCATAAAAATTCAAATGAACGGAGAGGACAAAAAATCAATCTAATCGTATAAAACTTATAATAGGTTGTATAATTACTCAACGAAATGTATTATTATCCTATTTATAATATAATAGCTAAATAAATAATTTGTAGATATTAAAAACGTTAGTTAAGTTAGCTTTTTTAATGACAAATAAGTGTTGTTTTTCCTAAAATGCATTTTTTATCATGTACATTAAAACCATTATTTGATTAAGACATTATTAATTTGTGCAATCAACAGAAATATTGTAACGTAATTTATAAATTTGAAGAATAAAGTAAATTAATATTAATTTATATTTAAAAGTTAAATAAACATTTTATCTAATTCTTATATTTAGCGTTGACTTTAGAATGTAAAACTCAAAACAAGTTATACTATTAATATAATGTCACCTATTTGGATTCAATTTTTCCTTTTCTATTGGCCAACAGGGAAAAGAAAAAATCAACTGTCCTCTTTAGGGCTAAAGTGATGGGAAGTTGAAAAGTTCCTGATTTCCTGAAACTTTGGTGACTCAGATTCATTAATTTCCAAACTACTTGGAAGCTTATAAAAGAAAATTTAAGTGTGATACCATATAAAGATGAAGAGAAATATGATCCAAGTTTTATTGTATATCTTATGGTCAGAGATGAGATATATAGTGAGGACTGAGGAGCCTTCACAATGATATAATAATATCATAACAAAAAAATTTCTAAATTAAAGTAATGATACAGATTATAACTATTTAGAGAGAGAATATTTTAATTTGCTTGTTTGTGAATAGCTCCATGATCACGTTGCATGCAAGTCGAGATAAAACCCCTCTCATATACTTAGTTTGGAAGCTGTACATGTACGTGTATATCATTGAAGATATCGTTCAATAATACACATTACTAATGAACTAAGGCAGATACATACATAAAAAAATACTCTCTTTTGAATTGACTTTTTTACTGTATTACTGGCTACATGCCCATAATTGACTCAAAAAATAGAACTTACAACAATTATTCTGCCTCCCCATTACAGAGAAGCAAAAAAAATATCAGAAAAAAATAAAAGGAATAATTACCTTGCAATATCTCACATAAACATTCTAATCACTATTTAATCTCTTGAATTGTCAATATAAAATAACCTAGTGACATTTCCCACCAGACTTTTTGTGTGACTTGTTAGTGATTAATTATTTAGGGGGGATTGCACGGTAATTTTTCCAAGAAAATATCTCAAAATAGCTTATAAATACATACACCTTAGTGACATTCTGGTGGTAGAACTTTGAACCTGGGTCTGTCATTACAGTATGAGTAAAACATTAGTTTCCTTCTAGCCCAGTCCATGGCTTCAATCTGCTGCTGTGACAACTTTATAAAGTCTGGTCCATTAATTGGGTCTAATGAGCTTGAAGAAATGGCCTTGCCACAAGAAGTCACAGTGGATTCTGCTGTGGTACTGGATTTGCAGCCACTGAGTTCCATGTCTGTGAATGAAACAACAAAAGGAGCATACTTGTAATTAACTGGGTATTTTCCTCCATGAGTAGCCCATTCTGATCCATCCCATATTGTGGCATATACTGACATTGGCTTTGATGGGCATATTGAAGGGTATTTATTGCTGTGTGTGAACTCCCTCACTGGTATGTTGTCCACTAAGAAACTACAAGATTCAGAGATATTAAAATAAATATCTACCACTTCGATTCTTAATATAAGTCACTTTTGATATATTTCATCGAGGAACTAAGGAAAACTTTAAAACATTAACTTTGTCTAAAAATTTAATAAGTCACCAACATTCAACGAGGGCTAAAAGGGGAAATTAGTGATAAAAATTAACGACATGCCTCATAACCAAAAAAATTCTTTCTCTATTTGTCTTGTAAATAGGACCAGAGTGGTGAATTTTGTAGCAAGTTACCTTGTTTACAAACCAAAATTGTATTAATCATTTCTCTGACTCCATGTAATGCATGAAAATAGCATCTACTTGTAGTGATATAAAAAAGATTCTTACCCAACTCAACCAAACTTTTTCGTTATAAGAAAAAAGGATTCTTGCCTCAACAGCTTGTTGGATTGCCTTTGTTGGTTCTCGAAATTTCAATTCTGTTTCTCAAGTTTGAAAGCTTGTCATTTACTATATTGTCACTCTGATATGGACGACTGAAATCAACATTTTGATTAATTGGTATCTCAATGTAATATCTATTAATTTACAGGTACACATGGTTGGTCATGCCAGCAAAATCTAGCAATAAAGAGAAGGACTTGCATTGACAATATAGGGATTGATAGAGTAAATTTAACATTTCCCCATCTGTTTTTAGTTTTCTAAAGGTTGAAAGATAACTAAATTGGCTTACACTGTGTGATAGTTATTCCAAAGGATGCTGTACTGGTGATACTGCTCTGTTGGGTCAAACCACAGGTAGAACTTCTCTTCTCTTCCTGTGCTGACACTTCCATTGGCATATATATTTGTCTGTATCACCCAATCGTTTCTCTTATCATGACCAAGCAGCTCAATATCTATCTCATCATGGTTGTGAGGGAATACATCTGCATTAGACAGCTGAGAATGACCCTCTTGTTAATTTCTTCAGGAGCCATAGCCTCTTAAACATTTCAATGTATATGCATATATGTATTCTGTGTTGTACTAAACACTCCTTCAGGCTCAAAACATAGGAGTCAAATAGGGGTTTTATTTTTATCATAAATATAAATATTAAATTTATTTTATTGCCCAAATTTATAATTTTTACCCCAAAATATTTTGAATGATTGTACATGTTAAAAGGGGTTTCCATAAGAAGTAGTTCAAATACGTGTGAATGAATAGGGTGTCATAGAAAAACCAATACATAGTTGTTATCAATAATTAATTTTCTAAATATACATAAATTAGTTATCCAGTTTCTATATTAAGTAGCAAATGGAGTATATTGTAACTAGCTACACACATAAAAAGTCAATGAAAACTCACTGAAATGCTAGTCATGATTAGCCAGTTTTATCAGTTGCTGTCACAAGATGCTGGTTTAAAGTGTATGTCTGTGTGTATAAGAATATTGAAGTGTCAGTGTTGGAGATATCATGTTTTGCAAACTCAAGGGATAAATTAACAATTGGGTGAAAAATTTATTAGGTATAATTGAGCTTTTGCCCTAAAATTTAATGAATATACAAGTTTTTCCTTGAGAATAACAAACTTGTTGCATTCTAGTCCTTTTTACATCACTGTTTACTTGGTAGAAAAATTGATAAGAGACTAAACGCATACGCTTTACTAATCTCAGTATAGATGAACTTAATTATTAGAGAGATTAGAGAACTGAAGCTTACATAGAAGGCTACTACAACTCCAGATGACTGGCCAGAAGGTAACTTGATTGCAGCATTGAAGAATCCATAGTGGTATCTGCTTCGCGAGACCAAACCAGAGCATGTGGAGCAACAGGAATTCAAATGGGCATCACAATAATCTCTCAAAAGATTAAAACTTTTGCATTAATTTAAGCAAGAAGTATCATCATCAATGTAACTAACCTGAAGTTTTGTTGAGAGCCAGAGTGGCCATGGACCCATTACTCAGAAACTGGATATTTGAGGCACCAAAAGATTTAGAAAACCCAAGATCAACTTGAACATGATGGAAGGAATCCGTTAAAGGAGTGACATTTGGAGCGGTATAAGAATGGCTTTCGTGAGAAGAAACACATAGCACTAAGCAAAGGATTACCGAAAGAAGAACAGAGAGAACTTGCTTTTGCGGCCATAATGCCATGTTTTTTAGTGCAGTGATGATGATGAAGAGGAACAGTAAGGCAGGTTGGTGAATTTATAATGGAAGAGGATTAGTGAATAATGGTAACGATCTTAAATCTCTCTGCTTAGTTGTTTACTAGTTGGCTACCTCTTTCTTAAGTGTCTTGTTTGGAGGTAGGTGTTTGTGTTGGACCAATGAGTAGGAAGGGCATGTGTTTGTGTCGGCTCCAATAACTGATGAAATGGTGACAGAAGTAAAGTTGGATCAAGAGTCAAGACTAATATTATTCTACATTCATTTTTGTATGGAGTTAATAATGATGACTGTGATTTTTGGTAATCAAAGGGACTAGTATTAAATGTAATAAAAGACAAGTCAGCTAAGGTCAGTAGTTAAATTAACTTACGTCAAGGCTTTTTATTTTTCCTATACTTGGTTAAATTACCTGTACTCAGGTTTGAGATTTCTTCTTAAACATGTAACTCTGGTTTTGTTGATTTGCGTTTACGATTAGGATTCACTGAAATTTAGGAAGTGAGTAATTTCTTTATTATTAGCTCGTGTCTTTGATATAAAAATGAGTTGAATAGTTAAATACAATATTAAAGTTTTATCACATTAGATGGAGTCAACTACACGGATCACACAGCGTTATTATATTTTATCATAAGTTAAATTCATGAATAAGTTATTAACTAGAAGATATCTTTTTATAACATATACCTTGAAATATTTATATGTATCATTGGATTTAATATTAGTTTATAACTCAGATGAACTAATTTAAAGAAAAATAATAAATATATAAGTTAATTATATTTTCTTAATCTCTAAAAGAAAAATCAATTAATTCTTAGGATAATAATTATTACTTTAGAATTAAGAGTTATTATTTTAGAATCAAGAGTTAATTGCCTTTGTTTATTAACTTTAGAATGTTGAATTAATTCTCTGCTCCATCCTTTGCTCAGGCAGCCCTACAGACCTATATGGAGACAGAATTCAGAAGAATGGGTGCAAAGTTTATTTCACAATTTCAGGAGCACACTCGTCAGTACATGGATTCCCTCCTTAAAGCTGTCAATGATCACTTCACAGAAAGGACCATGGAGACAGCCATTAGATCCTTATCCCTGGACCTTGTTTCTTTTAGAGATCTTCTCTTGGAGAAATTTGCAGCTTTACAGGGGTCTGTGGCTGGTTTGGATAGCA
>JANTPZ010086829.1:0-15245 GCA_025593235.1 Vachellia pachyceras
TCACTCCCGTCAAGGACCAGGCACGTATATTGATGTAGAGTTCATCGTTTACGCTCTGATTTTTGTCTTTAAAACCTTTCTTGTTCTGCGAGCAGGGATCTAAGGGGATCATGCTGGTCGTCTAGCACCACAGGAGAGCACTGGAAGGGGCTTGTTTTCTAAAGACTGGAGAGCTAATAGGCGTTAGTGAGCAACTGCTCGTAGATTGTGACCACGAGGTTCGTATATTCTTTCTCGCCTCTCGTGAATCTTGGTTCTTGGGTTTTCTACTTGTCTTACCGTATCTAGTATTCGAGGATGTTTTTAACAGCCTCAATAGTTTTTCCCCTTTCCCCCACAATTGCTTCAATAGAATTGTACTACTGGTGCTACTACAACGGGCTTTAAGTTATGCTATTGGATGTAGTTGGGGTTCGTAACATATGGATCGCAAGAATAACTATGCTGCATAATTTAACTTATGTCTGATTGGGAATTTATTGACTGTTTACGCAGAAGATTACATGACCTGAAGAAGAGGAGGATAACTCATTTTCACTATTCAGAACCTAAACAAGAGTAGTGTCGTTTATATTCGATATTTTCTACACAACTGTAGTACACCTCACTTTGCACTTACCGGTGACAGTGGTCAATGCCTACGGAGATCTATTCCCATGTCCTCTTACACTGCAGGTTTTTAACTTCAAATCCATGAACCGATGGACATCAAAAATTGACAATCTATAAATTTCAAGGGAATAAATTCAACAAAAAATTGACACTGATACAATAACAATCAGGGTAGCATGCATGTAGATTCAGCTTCCTATACAAAGACGGCAAAAAAGATAAATTTCCACCTTACAGAGTTTCGACTATTTATTATGCTGCAACTATATTTCATCCTCTTCATTAAGCAGAGAAAATGAAAATGGGCTGAACTTGTAACCATCTCCCTCATAAAATTTATTCTGGAACTCCACCCAGTGAAGCCTCAATGCATGCAAGAAAGCACTCAGAGTTTCCATGACCAGTAGCACACCAACGGTTGCACATATGAAGACAACAATGCCAACAATGAGAACAATGATGTTGTTGAACCTGCTTCAGTTACAAAAATGAAATTTTAAGATGTCAAATAATTTCTTACAATCCTCTACTAGCATAACAACACAACTTTGACTCACCCCCAGGCCAGGAGAAGAACTTTGTCGTAGAACACACTTGACAACTCTGAATGTGCCAGACTGGAAAAGAATAAGTTCCATGAAAAAATAAATCAGAATGAAAGAGTATGATAGAGAAGCCATTTAAATAGGAAAGAGATATGGCCCTTAAAATTAATAATAACCTAATCACACTGCATTCACTTCATGATGCCACCAAAGTACCTTTTTTTTTTAATATTACTATCATAGGTCACCAAAGTACATTGATGATAGTGGTATACTGTTTTCTAGTAACAAATCTCATTTTTCAATTCATTTTTCTATCTTAATTGCAATTTCATTCCTTTCTGAAAAATTTTCTACCGAAAGACTTGGAAGTTAAGTGCACAAAGTCCATTGGATCCATGCTAATGTGTAACAATGTCATCCATGAAATGCAAGTAATGAAAATTTATCTGCGAATTGAACCATTATCTGCCATATTTAAGGCATAAAAACATATTAACGTTCCCGATCCATGTTGAATAGCACATTATGCTAAAAAGGTTCACGAGCTGGCAAAAGATATTTTCAACCACCTACCTGAGGGCCCATAATCGTAGGTATGAAGCTGTATTAGACACGGCCCCAAGCACAAATTCTATTGTATGAATAAGTTGGTGTACAAAAACCTCACTGAACTCAAACTCATCATGGCCATGGGGATTAATTCGTGGTTCTGATTCAAGAGGGTCATCGCTGCTGTAAAGCAAAGAGTAAGATTGACCTTGATGCCTCTGAGGAAGAACGATATCAAAAATTAGGATGGAGTCTAGAACTATGATGTCAATAAAACAAGAAATTCAAAGAAATTTTAAGGCATACTTCTTGGTGCTGCTTCTTGAGGAGATAAGGCTTCGGAAACAGCATCCATGGTACAGCAACAATTGCCAACAATAGTAACACAAACTGGTAATGAAAAAGAGGGCAGCTTAGATGTGGCATCTGCTTGGTGCCACTGAATACAAAATTTACTCAAATCAGCCTTTGATGTTTTCTTACTTGAAGGAACTTTTGGCCAACAAAGAGCTGGTTTTCACCCAGATCATCAGTTGGACTTAGGAACATGTATATCATCACGTGATACAAATCAGCTTGTGATCCAGTGTACCATTTAACAATTATGAGGAGCGAAAGGTAGCCAAACAAGCTGTTTAAGAATAACATTTGGGGAACAAACTGATACCTGAAAAAGGTAGATGAGTCGGATGGTCAATAATTCACATGTAAACCAAAAAAGGGGAAAAACTCATCTCAAATGTTCCATATTACCAGATATTTATGTCATTTCCAAAGTATTTCGCATTGTAGTAGCTTAATATAATTCCAAGATTCATCTGAGCTACTCCTAATAGGATTGACATCTTCATCTTCAACGAGTTCAGAAATGGCAACTCACTCCGTGTTCCATGCCACTTGGGATCCACGCCAAATGGATAAGTGCCTCGCACCTTTATTAAGCCTGCTGTGGTTGCATCCCTGCAAAATAGAAAATATAGAACACGCTTTACAATTTGACTAGCTTGCATTATAGAAAAAATATACATAAAATAAATTGTACTGATTACCACCTGCATGAAAGATCACGGCATCCATAGGCAGATCGCCCAAATAGTTCAAATGGGACAGAGAAAAACTCATTATATATCAGTCCTGTGTATATTGAGAATAATGCCATCATCATAATAACATAGCGACCACCAAAAGTCATTTCTATTATGTCTCCAAGTTCCTGTCATTTACAACATCAAGTAAAAATAACCAAGTTAATGAGGAGTAGTGCACAGAGATGCACATAAATTGATCAAAATGAATAAAGTACCTGAGTAGAAAATTTCTTCTCTCTAATTATGAAATATAAAGTTGCTAGTAATAGGCATATGCCATGCCCCCAATCGCCAAACATAACAGCAAAAAGGAATGGAAAGGTGATAATTGTATATACACCAGGGTTTGCCTCCCGATACTTAGCAACCCTGAATATTACGAAATAACGCAGACAAAAAATACATCAAACAGCTAAGGTGAGAGTTAAAATCACAACATAAAAACACTAGTACAAGTGACATAGATAAAGATGCAGGGGATCATATGGATGGCACAGAAGTTACATAGCAAGACCATTCCACTATTGCTGGTTTATTGATATTCACTTCACCTTTTCATTTTATTACTTAATATCAAGATTGTTAGATAGTCTTGCTTTATTTCAAATTAAAAAATAATATTAAAATGAGATTATGAGAAGTTATAGATCAGCTACCGCCTCATTTGACCGAAACTGGTATTCATGATCCTTCATATTAAAGATAAGGCCTAATGATATAAAACCTCCCTAAACTTTATGTCAATTGTATATAATCCCATGAGATTTCAAATTTTAAATTTAATCCCTTAACTTTTTATTTGTTTATCATGAACCCCTTGCAGTTATCTTTTAAATGGAAATTGTCATGTCAGATCAATAGAAGACATATGGCATTCTACATGACATCCTATATAGCATAATTTTATAAATCTCCCATGAACTTTAAGCCAATTACATATATGAAACTGTTCACTTTCCATTTTTCGTGGTTTTACTCGGTCACATTTTATTGTATCTTCACGTGTGAAAGTGAAAGCTAAACTGGTAAAACAGACATATACACTTTACCCAAAAAAGGCACATAAAAGATACACTGATTACTCTTGACAAGATATCAAATTGTAAGTTTGATGAAAATGACAAAATGACCTACGCACTTCAGAAAAAATGAACGAGATTTGACAGCTTCTATCCTCAAGGTGACTTACCCATAGGCATCTACAATTTCTTGAAAAGCAGAAGTAAATTTATTCGTTTGGAAATATGTAGGAGGTGATTCCTTTGTTTGTAGGACTTGAAATATCACACCAACTTGTGAGTTACTGTCCATTGTTGCTTGGTGCAACGCAGCTTGAATCTGCCAAAGTATTTCATCTGCTCATAATTAGGTAGGCCAGCCAATAACATATTGTAGTCTTTGCATGCACGTATGTGGGTAATATAGACTTTCAGATGAAACATTTTACCCGAAATGCAGTTCAAGAACAAACCTTATTGGTTGCAAAAACAGGACACCAACCTTCCGCTACAAGGCATTTCTTTGTAACATCTATGCTAAGCATATTTAGAGTGTGGAAAATGGATTTTTGCCTCTTCACCTATCATCAAATAAAAGAAATGGCATTAACTGGAACGGAAGTTAATTGCAGAAGCTCAACAACATAGCTAACAACAGAGACTTGTGTGCGTGTGTCAATAAAAAATTTCTTAGACATACTATCTTAGAGTAGTAAAACAAACCAGAAGGCTCCACTGCTCAAAGTAATAACCAATTGTCTGCAAAAGAGTGCTACGATGCAACAATCCAACCTCAATGGTAGTCTTCAATTCAGAAAGTCTTAACGACACCTAACAAATGCAGATAATGAAGCGACTGTTTCTTATGGCTTAGCACGAACAGACAAGAGAGAATATCATATGCTCAGTTAATATTTCGAATGAAGAAAAGTTGCTTAAGCAATAAAGTCCGGTATCATGCATTAGCTTCAAGAAGTCGACCTCACAAGGTTAAGATCTTATGTCAATAATGAAGATTTCTTTTAAAGAAAATGAAGGTATGGTCTCAATTTTCGCCAAATATTACAGGAACCATTAGAGGTGACGGCTGCTGTTAGACAGGAAAAACAGAAAAAGCACTCGGTAACTGCTGCTGTGAGGAACAAGCGGCTTGGATTTAGCTAAATCAATCAGCAGAACACAGCTACAATAGGATAATAAACACTATAAATCTTCTCCAGTGAAACTACCTGAATAATGGCTCTTCGTAACATGTAAATGAATAAAAATGCACTACAATGAATCATCTAAAAAGTCTAAACCAAAAATGAGGACATCAGCAGTTTTTATTACTACTTTAAACAAGAGGTAATTGAAGAAACGTTTATGATTTGCAAGTGTACTTTTTCAACTATAACAGGCTAGGCAGAAACTCAAGAAAAATTAAGTGTACCTCTGTAGTCATCTGAAAATGTTTACCCAGATCATCAGTGAATGGATAACGATTTGCTCCGAAAGCATCACATATTTTCAGAATTTTACTTTTTGCTCTCTCTCCAGAATAAAATATTAAAAACACATTTTTATAAATCTGCAAGAAGACGGGTTATAACTTGTAAGTTTGGTTCTTTCAATGTAAAGAATCATCAATAAAAAATATCAAATCTGTAACAGGCCATACTATTTCTGCGATGTGAACAGTGTGTTTGTTCTTTAAATTCTATACGATGCACAAAAAATTATTTGAATTTAGAAAGTAAAATGAAATTTGAAAATAAAAGACCAAAGAATTATTCTGAATTCTCATTGTATACAGAATCTTCATTTATGAATGTTCAGTGCTTCCCACTACAAAATAACATAGAATGAAAGCTTGGATACTTAGGCATGCGAACAATATAACTGAACTTGTTTGATGAGCCAAAGATTTAAAATTCAAGATTTTGGCATCAACCTTCTCGGCCGATAAGGGATCAAGAACAGGATTCTCAACCGCAACTTGCTTTAGAAACACGTTACCCCTTGTAGCACGAAATAATATCCTTTCAAATGCCATTGATTTTTCTCTAGGAGCAAGACCACTGATGAACCCAAGTTTAAGTTGCTTTGGTAGATCTGCTGGCGACTCCTACGCAATGTAAATTTTCTAAGAACAATAAGAAGGAGAAATAGAATAAAACTGTAATATATGTGTCGAAACTAAAACTTTTTACCTTTTCCAATAATAATGGATTATCAACAGAATCTTCAAAAGTGTTCTGGACTTCAAGCTCTCTTTGGTGAGCTGTAGCACTATTTTTAGCTGAAGAGAAAAATTCACCAGCCTGAAATGAATCAATAAAAAATGTTTTGTGTAGCCTTGTTTCAACATAGGACAAAAGAACAAGACCAGTCTAATTAATCTTATGACTACATGCATATATTGTAGAGCAAATATGCATATAAGATGCAGTACAGATCATGGTACACAACTAACAAAATGCTTGAACACTTTTTCTTGATACGGACAAGATAGCCAACAATGCAACACATAATCAATTACTGGCTCAATACCAAATATCAGATCGGCGAGGACATGATAATGCTAGCAACGACGGAGTTTGCAGTTAGCATAGCCATACCTTCTGTAGAACAAGTTCATATTCTAGTAGCTCGCGGTAGGTGTGTTGCAACTCCTCATTATTCACATTAATCTCTAGTAGCTCAGCTTCAAGTTCTGCAAGTTTAACCTGATCATGAAGAAATTTTCCATTACATGGTACAGGGATTTACAATAAGGATGGTAATAATTATAGGGCACATGACAACCTCCAAATTATCCAAATCAACTTCAGTTTCTTCTGTGGACCTTCTTGAAGTTGATATGCCAGCCTTTGTCATTTGTTCCCTAAAGAACCGAAGCTTACGTGTCATTTCCCCACACCTTTTAATCTGAATGATACAATGGTCAGCTTTCCACTCTCATAATGAATTATCACCATAAAATGTCACACAGTAGTATATGCTGCCACTAATTTGTGGAGGCATATCCAAAAGATAGGATTTAGCTAAATCAGCATATTGCATTGATAGATTCATAAAGATCTGCTGCTCTTAATTGTCCAACCCTTGTGTCAAAAGGGCAAAAAATGTCCAACTCAGGCTATTATATTCATTAATCCTCACCATGCACTCAAGCCAAAATAAGAAAATACAAAAGACACCAAGAATCGTGCCATACGTGAGCCTGCGTAAGCTCGAACAGTTAAACACTTTGAGTTTTAGGCTTCCATCCTTTTTCCACCGAGTCATGATTCACAATATGTTCACTAAGGTTATTTGGTTATGCTCTAAGAGGCAGAGATTTTAACACAAATATAGGCTGCATGGCATGGCAAGATAATACAATATTTCAGCAAAAGTTAAAATCTCCTGCCATAGGAGGTCTGATAGGAGAGTAAGATGCGCATGGTTTTTGAATTATCTTTTTTTTTTTTTTTGCCAGGACGGTTTTTGAATTATCAGTGTTTAATTTGTCATACTTCATCATTCATGATCTTGATTCAAAACTTGGCTTAAAGAAAATTGAGGAAACCAGCGTCGCCAATTTTATTTGCAGTGAGATCGCGTCTGGACAGCAAATTTAGGATTCCAATTATAAAAATAAATATCCTCAAGTTCACGGACAAAAAAACAGAGAAAGAAAGAAAGAATCCTCAAGGAGGTAACGCGTAGGTGAATGACTTTTCTGATGCAACTTAATTACGTAAGCACTCTTAGGGAGACGTGGATCAAGAAATTAACCTGAGCAGCATATGTCCGTTGAAATGGGCTTTTCTCTGCATTTAGCTGGAAAATTATGATGAAAACAATGTATCAATATGCGGCAAAAAAAATTAGACTGCAAATTTAAAGAAAAAATGAATCAATAATTAAATGACAAGCCTGCATAGGGAGATCAACGCAGGTTTAAGAGAGAGCGAGAATCCGAACATGATAAACAAAACAAAACAAGAGCAACGAGAAGATTGAATTGAGAGAAGCAGATTGAGGAATGGAAGACGGAAATGAGGCATACATCTTTGAACTGGAAGAGGCCGAGATCTCCAAGGTAAAAGACGGCTCGATGAGCTGATTCAGTTGGAATGATAAGTTGCGCAAGTTGCATTGGCTCCGAACGAAGCAGATCCATCGTCGGCCAACAGCCTCTACCCGCCATCTCCCCCCTCTTTAACTGTACCTGTACGCGAATTTCTGAATGCAGAGGAAGTTAATGTGTCTGAATTCCGTATTTTGTAAGCTTGATTGGAGAGAGTCCACGGGAAAAGCAATTCTCAGGCTTTCAGGATAGCTCGATGAATTTTGCGTTCAATGAAAGGAAATTCGAATGGTTTGCAGCACCAAAATGTTGTTGGTAGTGGGTCCTTCTCCCAGTTCTAAATTTATAATACAGTTATGCCGTACCTTTTTTTTAACCTCAAACAAGTATAATTTATAACTGTAAACCACCCATCATGAATGTTAATATTAGCATCCTTATCGTGAAATGTAAAACGTCAAAAACTAATGCGTTTTTTTCCGCCATCGCAATTAAGTCAAATAAAATATACAGTGAACTGATCATATGTACCATGTCTTCTTAAAATCACAACAGGTTACCCATGGTTATATGATTTCAGAGACTTGATCGATAACTAAAATAAATTTAAAGACAATTTTTTCCAAAAAAAAAAAAGAGATATTAATAAGCTAGATATGTGGTAAGCCAACGAAAATAAATAAATAAATAAATAAATAAATAAATCACGAATTCGTTCATCCCTTTCCCCTACAAAGCATGAATCGCAATTTGATCTATTCGTACACAGAACTACCCTGTTAATAATATATGAATACCGTGAATTGTTTCAAATTGTTTTCTGAACAAAATTTTGTTCATAAGCTGTTGTTTAATGTTATTTTTCTTGATACCTTTTAAGGATAGGGTGATAAGCGGGGAAGCGGCGCGGAGAATGGGAAAGCAGCAAACTTCAAGGAGGGGGTGCTTGATTTTTCAACTGTCTATGGAAGTTAAAATAAAATTATCTTAAAATCCATAAAAATCATTTTAAAATTCGTAAAAATCATCTTCAAATCTATAAATTCTTCTTGGATTCTGCAAACTCCTTTCAGAATCTATAAACTTATTTCTTCTAACGGATTCCCAAACACACAGAGAGTCCATTTATGAATGCGGTGAAGAAATACTTTTACGTAAGTTAAGGTAAATATGTGAAAGATATTATCTCGTTTTATAGAAAAATACTGTTAAACGGAATTTTACCTCTTCTAATCATAGTTCTAACCAAAAGTATACTCCTACCCACACCACAGGTTGCTACCGCTGCTGACAACGATCCATTGTTCCCCGAAATCGTGTCTGAAAACATCATTCTCGTGGACAGTGACTTCCTCCATCTGCATCTGACCTTCTGCATTCATACTTGTTTCTTATATTGAAGAAGAATGCAAATTAAATGATTCAGTCTCCCACACCCCCAAAAAAACAAAAACACATCTTTCCTTTATTGAAAACTGGTGCGTAGCTCTATAAATTTTATGATCGGCGTACCTAAATTTTAATTGTACAACCATAACCTCGCAAAAAGGAAAATCACAGGCTAGCTACAGCTCTGAAATTCTCAGCGCATATATGCAATAATACACACACCGTATTGCCCATAGCCTCAGCTTTTGGAATTGCTGTACAGTACACCCCCTCGGCACAGTCAAGTTGTTCACAACCAATGCGGCAGAGAAGTACTTTTATCAGAGTACTGCGTACACATTCAATCACATCTTTAGCCCCAAAATAGTTTTTCCATGGAAGCTCTCTTTCCTCCTCCCCTTTTTTCATTTTCCCAAGAAAAAGATTCCCTTCCGTCCTAGCAAACATGGCCTAAAATTCTTAGAAATATCTTGAATTTGTTAGATATGATCTCCAATGTATGGTGGCACATCTCAGTTCTAAGACAGACTTTTCTATATAAAACAATCTTCTAAAGCAAAAAATGGAAAAAAATTTAAAAAATACTATTGGCTTAATATGCTTGCATATGCCAGACTAGAGAGGGAAACCATAAATAATTAATCATCAGTTCCGTAACACTTCAATGAAAATCCATAAAGGCCAAACACAAGACAAAACACCTTAAATGAAACTTATAGCGCAAAAATCTTAACTGAAAATTTAAAAGAAAAATGAGTGAATTAAAAAAGGGAAGTATTTTAATTACGTACCCTCTTCTGCATGTATTCAATTTCTGCAAATAGAAGCTCATTCTGGTATAGATGATAAGACAGTGGGACAAGGCAACAGGGGATAACTAGTCAGTCAAATGCAAGAGTCATTACACAAAATTAATGAGCAAATTTTCTAATTAGTCCTTTTGTAGAGAATATATAATAATACAAACGTGGCAGCTGGGGCGGTGGATTAACAACCCAACCAAAGGGATAATACCCACTTAATGAATCCTTAGCAACCCAATCGACTACCTGATTCGCTTCTATACCCACACACAAGAGTTGTTCCTGGCAAATTTCCTTGATTCATGCAGATGCTCAAGGATAACCTCACACCTCCACTCGAATGGAGACTGAGGCTGATTCACCTAGTTTATAATAGTTTGGTTATCAGCTTCAAAAATAACATCCACCAGCTCATTCCTTGCTGCCAATCTAACTGATTCAAGAAGAGCCATTCCTTCTGCGATAAGAACAAATTGCGCATCCACTACTTTTGAAATACCGTCGAGGAGCCATCCTTGCGAATCCCGAACAACAACAGCTCCGCTTTTCTATTTCACATATAACTGGTTAGAAAAATCATTAACATCGAGTCACTTTCTTGTAGCTTATTATATATGATGACATGCATGCCGGCCGTATGCTTCCTCATGACTGAAGGCTTTTACAAATTTTAAAATTCCTTGTCATTAATCTTAAAGTACAGTTACCTGGCAATTATACATAATAAATCTCAACAAATCATACCGTTTATGTTATAAAATATAAATGCTCCGCTTATATTTTAAACTTTAAGAACCTAGTTAGACTGGCTACCGCAGTAATCTCATAAATATATACTACGCGCACGTACAGTTAACGCAGCACAAACCACAAAGCTTCTGAAACGGTGAGAGATATATCGTTTACCGCCATATTCAACCTGTTGCTATTGTGGTCAAAACTTGAAATGTACTTGCTTCCTCTCGTCCTTTCTGGCTAAATTCCGTGGAGTTTGCTGTTTGTTTATATGTTCATATCCAGATGAACACTTGCTCGCTCGTTGTCACTCATGAACTGTCAAGTGTCCTTATTCTTAAGTGCATTTAAATTGGCATGAAACAGGTCAATTTGATGCTGACTATGGCCAAACACAATGGGGACCGAATATTAATTAGTTGACACCAACTCGAAGACAGCATAGCCGTATCAATAATCAAACAATCTTTTTACCTAGAGCCCACATGAGATGGTTTGAAAACGTGCATGATTCTCTCTCGCTCTCGTTGGAACGTGTAGGAAAAGACAAATCTTAAACCCATGACAAATTGAGCCATCTTTCGAGTCTGGTCCAATTACCTTCCTCTCCTGGTATTGCTTACTTCGAGGAAACCCGTGCTCCTCGTTACACTTAAGTTCCCTTATCTGTACAAAGGCAATCAAACAACAATTCCTTTTCTTCGTCACCTTGCAGCGCCAATTATGACAAGAAAAATTTATCTCTGCCCGCCTGCCCTTTTGGAAGTTTTCAGCTGTATTTGATTTTATATCATCATTCCAAGACTACATATTTCAGCATCAACACTTATCTCTATTAATACGTTACGTTTCCTTACTAGGTAACTTTCTAACGAAGACACCGCAGTTGATCGTTATTTTGCCATGTACATGCTGCTGTTTATTAGCAAGTACGCAATTTAAATGTTGCTTGTCTAAGCGCACGACAAGCATGATTGATTTCGTCTTGGTTTTCGAAACATCAAATCCAGAGTGCCTGTTTAGCATATATATTTTACTGGCACACTTGTATGGCTTCCATCTGACAACCAACAGGTATTTAGGATGTTAAATCGTGTTTTCCTTTGAGAGGTAATGAAAACAGATTTTGTGAAAGGCAATCCAGTACACCATGTGGCAGTTGTTTGCATCTTTCTTATGCCTTTAACGGATGATAATTTATATTGACGGTGCTGCGACTACATTAGTTAGGCAAGTGCAACTTAACGAAAGGCCAGCTTCTTACTAAACGATAACTTTTCACTCGAAGCTCCCTGGGCATGCCCGACATTCTTGTTACGATTTGCGTAAATTTCAATATGAATTAATTTCAGACCTCCGTTTTTAAGTCGAAGGCTATAAACAAAATTATAAATGCATTGGTACGTACACACACCTCACACTTATATGTCATATATATAGGTTGAAGTTAAACTCGCGCGACAGAATATTCCCTCCTTCCCCTTAAAAATAGTGATGCTCTCATCTCAACAATGAAAGCCCAAACTCCTCTTCTTTCCTTTTCATGAATAAATAAAACCAAAAGAAAAGGGCGAACAAGAATCCAGACGTAGACAATAATGGACTACATTCCAGATCTTTTGGTTGGCTACGTCTTTCATCCAAGAACGCCATTCTTACTTTTTCGGTAAAAAATTAGTGCAACTCCTTTTCGCCTTACTGTATTTGTGCATGTGTGCACTGCCTTTGTGAGACTTATTCCTATGCCTGAGTGATTATGCGATGCTTCTGATCATTAGAACTTGAAGAGATACCAACGACTATCTCGTTGAAAATAATTGAAGCACAGTTTCATATAGTTAACTTTTTTTTTTTTGGGTTTTATTCTCTTCATGTTCTTGAACTACAGATATACATAGATAATCCGTTTTACTTATAATCTTCAATCTTAAAATCTGAATGGTTCATGAACAAATGCAATTACCGGAATAAGATTATGGCCGGGGAAGGGCCTGGGATCCGAAAGTGAGGGGCCAGTCCCTTTCTATAATATACAATGCTACATAACCATGAAAAGTTGCTGAGAATATGAAGGGATGGATGATAGAGGGATCGGATGGGGGAGAAGCAAGTATAGAAATTAAAAGGGTTATAAATACAAAGGAACAAAAATATGGATGTAAGCGAAAGAGACTGCTACGACTCAATCAGCTGGAGGTAGTGCAGCACATGTTATGGGCCAGTAATTATACAAAACTAGGAAAATTTTTCGTAAAGTTTCCGATTCTTCCTTGTGAACCAAAACCAGCAAACTATGAAAATATCATTAACCCAATCATATCATATATCGTACCCTCCCCTATATCATTGGTGGCAGTCGACACTTGTATGTATATATACATGCATCACATGCACATACTTTCAGAAGCATTAAACATTATCGGCTAAAGAAAAGAAACCATTTTCCAACTCCAGCATATGGGAGTCACATCCATGGATGTCTATTCAAGTGGCTAAATTTCATTGTTTCTCAGACAAGTAGTTGGTGTAAATGCTCGATGTAATTCCCCATTTATACGCAATATAATTATACACATTTCGAAGGAGAAAAAGGGTATCCAAACTGAGCATTTGCGTCCAGAAATTTCACTTTTGGTACTCGACTGAGACGCCCAGTTTGCCATTTAATTTTTGCCAATGCATGGGAGACAGGAAAGATGGGCAGTGCCGTGACTTTTCTCCCCATGAATCGTGCAAAAAGAAGATATATATATATATATGTATATATGAATACACACACATACATGTAAATATATAGGGTTTCAATTAAATCCTATTGCTAGCTTAGCCTAACACGAAACCTATATCAATCCGGCAAGCAAACGGATAAACGGGAAAAGCGGCTTCGAGTTCAGCACCAACCGGAAAGCTTACATGATAAAAACCCAGAAAGAGAAAAATACTACCGATGTGAAAAAAAATCAAATCAGCTGCATAACATAATGCACACATGCCCAAATGCCGCCAAGAAAATCCACGACAAATCCAAATACTCTAAATTGAAAAGTAAGTCATCGATAATCGATAATATCAAAATAAAAATAACCGAAATCCTGAATAGCCACATTTGGACGAGAACAAAACATCCCCCATTCCATGCATTCTAAATCATCCTCATAATCATTTTTAAAATCCCTAACTCTTCCTTCCAGTTACTTTGAATCTATTGTTAAAGACATGAGTATACCCCATGGCCACCACAGTGAATATAGTTCCAAGTGTTGATGACAAGAGAGGATTTGTTTCATTAATAAAAGCAGCACTTCATTATGAGTTCCCGGAGATAGGAGAGTAACGTGTTTAAGACCTTGGAGGTGGGAAGAATTGCGTACCAGCCATGAAGGCATTGAGCGGAGCCGGGTATAGCGAAGATGGATCAAATGGGATGGCGCTGGTTGTCGCCGTGTTCGTGGCGGTCGACGCTGTTATGAGATTTAATTGTTGAGCTTCAGCTCCACCCGAGGAGCTCTCACCACCTGTGGTGTAAGCACCTTCTGGGCCTTGGTCATATAGAATTCCCTTGAAAAGGTGACCTCCGATATTCACAGCCGTTTGATACGCGTACTGGTCTTCCGGACTGTCCATTGAGCTGACTTTCACACAGCGAAACACGGCCGAAGAGTTCACCTCCGGTGGGAACTGTCCCAGTTCCAACCCTAGACAACACAAATCAACACAACGAAATCATGGTAAAGCAAAAGAAACTAGATATATATCTTCCCTCTCCGTTCTCCACTTATTTGAGAGGTGTGTGCATGGTTTGTCTCTTAACAAGCGAAGAGTGACAACGAAATTAAGATGTTGAAAGTCTCAATGATTACAAGGAAATTTCGCCAATTTTACTTAAAACGATGATGGACAGGATAAAAGGAAGGAGAAAGAGAAATCAAACTGAGACGAAGACTATGGAGCTGAATTTAGTTCGCACACCGAAATGATATGGCATCAGTTTAGGTGTATAGCGACAGAAGACTTGGTTTTCAAAACCTCGGGGCATTTTTCCTTAGCCATATCACTTCATAAGATTTGATTTCAAACCAAAATTCTGCACCCAGTATTTTCTTTATAATAGGCATGTTCTTTCCCCCTCCCACTTATGTATCGTACCGGTCCGACAAATTTCACCTGTTGAGGCAATTGGCATTAACGGAGCGCAGGCAAGAGAGCCGGACGCTTGATTTTCTCTGTGTAGTTTGGAATTATCGCCCCTAAATTGTTGGTCCTGCTGCTGCAACGCTGCGAGTTGCTGCTGTCGTTCACGGCGTTTAGCTGCGGGAACCCAAGTGCTCTTGACGTGGGTTTGGCACTGAAACCCTCGGCTCTTACAGCAAGTTCTGCATCTGAGATGTGCACAGTCCTTCTTAGCTTGGTTCCCACAATCCTGACAATTCATGCCACCTCCTAGGCCTCCAGACCTCATGACCGTG
>JANTPZ010086837.1:2794-13456 GCA_025593235.1 Vachellia pachyceras
ATATATATATATAGGAAGAAGCAAAAGAAGAGGGATCGACAACAGATGAAAAGAGGGCTGAGATTCGTAGAGGAAGAAGAAAAGGGTGGGAGGGGCTGTGACATTTTTATTTACTTTTTTTAAAGGATATTGTAGTTTTTTAAAATATACAGATAAATAGCTAGTTATATATTCTCCGAGGAATGATGGAAAATTTGGTCTTTCCAGAATTTTAATTTTTATCAATCAAATTCCTAAAGTGTATATCGAACCATGTGGTCATGAAACTTCAAGGACTTGACTGCAAAAAATTAAACTTCAGTGACTAGATTAACAACTAAGACAAATTTAAAGCATTAAGAGGTTAATTATCTACTTTATTAAAGGAATGCATGAACGTGAGAAATGTGGTGTTCAAATATGCATCACAAGCTCGCTATCGTGATAGGATTGGTAATTAGGACTCACGATTTTCAAATTACCTTTCTTTCTCCACATTTTTTTTATACAAAAGTGGCACTTTTCTACTTTTGTCTACCATGACGTTTCAACCAGAAGGACATCCACATGTATTGTGAATCCAAACACTTATAAAATGAAATAAGAAACTTTTTCCTGTACATCATAGCTTTCTCCCTCTCAACTTTATACCAAACATACCCATTATGAATATGAATCCTAACGATGATCTTCAGCATTTGGACGGCATTTCTACAGTCTCGTCTGTGTTTAATGCAACACCAAAACTAAATAATCTATCCGTCTCCAAATCGATCTAGTATAATATTTTTTGGGGACTAATTCATATTTCATAATATTGTTGACATCAAAGGTAAATGTCCTTAAAACTTAAGAACAAAATAGCCGACTGAGATTAAGTTTAACAGATGGAACTAGTATATCATAATATAACGAATCAAAACCCAACTCCGTTGAAAGATATACCTACATCATCTTAAATATAATTATCTTTAGTAGGAGAGGATATACATGTGTTTAATTAGTGAAATAGAAATAACAAAATGCTACATTAATGCAGCTTGGCAACAATTTAAAATGTGTAATTACATGCTAGTACATACAAATTAAGAAGAAAATAAACAAACTTGATTAATTAGCGTAATTGAAAGAGTTGTTTGATGTAAGGGTGAGTAAAATCATGATTTGCAGTCCTCATGAGGCTGGCAAAATGTTGAGCAGCAATTTGTGTGGGATGCATAGAATCGAAGAAAACAAATTCTTGAACATTATCACATAACTCATATTGTTTAATCCCACTTTTGGCCCCATAGTTATAATCTCCTCTGTATTTGCCTCCTCCACAGCAAGCCACCTCACCTTCTTTCAAACCTTCCCAAACAACAATAATCACAAATCATTATATATATTAATTACATTATCAAATAGATTATATTCTTAACAAGGCCTCATTAATATGTTTGCACATGAAGATACTTGTACTAATTAGTCTACCTGAAATTATTAGTATTAAGTAAAATTTTCAAAATTTAAATCTATTTAATCTTTTACCAGAGACTTATTAATAATTTTCTTAAAATAAATGTTCCCGTCTTAAATTTGATTGGGTGGTGAAGGGAGTGCTAAAAATAAGATGTTTCGCAGGACATACCATATTTGGAAGGGTATTTCATTAGGTCAACGAGGGCAGCGTAAAAGTCGGTGAGAGAGTATTTGAATCCCTCGAGTTGTAGCTGCAGCTTCTGAAGCATTATGGGAAGAGCTTCTCTGTGTAATATTGAAATCACAGAAGCTTCTTCTTCCTGGCACGCTTCTAATTAGCTGCTTCCGTTTTTCATCATCATCCTTAATATCGGGAAACAATTCCAAGTACCCGCATTAAGCAACCAGAATTTCCTTCCACCTTCCTGGTAAATATCCTGAAAATCATACGTATAGTATATGGGGCTCACGATTATTGCCATAGCAAAAACTATATTTCCCCACGTAAGACTGTGTGTGTGAGTGTGTGTGGCAGTTGAAATGAAATGATAATAATTGGAACAATGCCTTGGCTTCTGCATCTCCCAGTTTCTTCTTCAACTCCTTGCTAACTTGTTCGAAGTCACTTGAGTTTTCAGGTCTATTGCCTACAAAGTAGCAAAAGCAGTGAGAAAAATCATTTTTTATACGGTACAAATTTTGCACTTAAGTTCCTAAGATGATAGAACTTCAATTTTGGAAAAATTAAGGAAAGAATATAATGATCGTTGACCAACAAGTTGCAAATTAGGTAAGCCCCATGAACTTCTTGTTATTTGTTGTGAATGTGATGTAATTTGTCATTAGAAGATACTGACTTGTTAGGAGACTTTGCAGTGATTACATCTTTTCCTTACAGAGGAATTCATAGTGATTTTATGATTTCTATATCATGTGACAGAAGGAAGCAACTTACCGTTCCTGGACGAGTTTCAACTAGAGCTCCAGCTGACGCAAAATTCACCCCATAACAATAATCCCCACCATCGTTTGATGCAGCAGCATGCAGATACGGCGGCAAAAGCGGCATATTCAGCGATGGAATCAGGGACGACGCGGCCAACGGAGAATCTTCCTGCGGCATTTTGGAAGAAAGTGTGGCCATAATAAGTAGCATAGTTGGCCTGAAGAAAAGGAACGATTCTGATGTTGTTGTTTCCAGCATCAAACAGCGAGTCCCCAAATATGAACAAGGCTGTTTACTTCCCCGACAGGCAGATCTTGTTTTCAACAAAAATTAATAATGAACACGCACAAGACCATGGAAGATATCACCTTCCCGGTTAAAAATTGCCATAAGTAGTGTTAATTCTGCTGCTGTACTTGTTTCCTTATGTTGCTTGCTCTCTTTCACACATATTTGGCTTCCAAGATTCTTCATATATATATATATATATATATATAAAGGAAGGACGGCATATCAAGAATGGAGTGCACGTCGTTGTCGTACGTTTTGCCTATTTGCGGACTCAAACGCTGACTCAGACGGGAGAGAGATTGACTGATATATTGCGAGTGAGACGTGGACATTAGGCGATAAACGACACACCACTTTGCATTCAACTCATCAGAATGAACGAGACAGCCACGCGGCCACCATGTGCGAACCAGTGATGTGGTTGAAAAAGAAAATCAAATATGAATGGTTCGGATCTATTGTGTTGGGCGAGTTCATCATTCTGAGGAGAACGTCTGCTCTGGGCTGTGAGGTCAGAAGATCGAGTATATAATAATATATGAATGCCAAGAACGAGGTATTTGTATGCATCAAACTTATGATATGAGATAGGATGGCCTGGGCTTAACTTAATGATAAGATTGGTCGCCTTTTTTGAATCTGTATAGCCTCCACAATCCATACATTCATGAACCGTGTGGTCTTCAATGATGTCGGCATTTTTAATTGGTTCATTCATAGTTGTTAAAGTGTGTGAGCTGGTTTGTGGACTAGCCAGGGCCGGCAAACAAATTGGTCAGCTCGGCCCTTTTTTGCCAGTTTTGGCTTCTAGGGATATTTCTTTCCAAGAGTAAATTAATTTTATAAACATCTAATCCTTGAGCCAAATCATTGAAAATGCATGAAAACGAATTAGAGCTAGTAAACCCAAAAACCATCACATTCAGAAGAAGCAGAGTAGCCCCTTCTCACAAACATGATAACACACCAACTCTGTTTTTAGTACCTCTGGATGAAGAAACTCTCATTGAAAAAATGTTCTAATAAATTATATTGACTCTGTTTTTTGCCCCCATCGTCACAAGGCTTCAGTGCTAGTAAATGGCAAGGTCTCGCAACGTTTTTGTGCTTCAGTAAAAGACTTGAACAAAGCAAAATCTTAAAAAGTGAGTTCAGATTGCAAGGTGCAGAAAAATTGGGATTTTCAATCCCATTCAGGGGGATGAACAGAGTCAAACAACACATTTGTATGTGGCATCCTTCCTTCATTGTGAATTTCTTTCATATATAGATATATCACAATATGATTTCATGTTATAAAAACAAAGGTAAAGTTATCCCAATTCCATTTATAATCCTAATCTTATGATGCATTAAACACCATGATGTTATTTAATTTTCTGATGCTCACAATTTTAATCCTACTGATGGTGCATCCAGCTTTATCGTAAATAAGCTTAAAGCGCTAGATGTATCAAGAAAATAACACCAGGGTAATAAATGCACCATAAATAAAATTAGAGTGTTGAATGCATACTACTGAAAAATAATATAAGGATGGTAGATGTTATATAATAGATGTTAAGTTAATATTTTACACTAAAAACAATGGTGAAAGTGAAGTGATAATGTAGCACTCCCTGGTCACACATGATCTAATAAAAGTTGTTAGATTGTCAATCAACAAGTAATTAAAGACACTGGAATCCAAAGCCACACGTTTTATGTACCATTGCTGATCAAGCAGACGGCTTTGGATGGCAAGCCCTTGCCTTGTCTTCTCCTAGTCAGCTTTAGGGGAACAATACGACGTTGTTTGTTGGTCGGCATGATTTGGCGAAGCAGCGAACTGGGATGATAGATAGATGCAGTTGGCACGTAATATAATATATAGAGACGTAAGTAACTAAACCAGTCAATGACACCTATGGGTGAACCAAAATAACCACTCCAATACCTTTGTTTTCTTTAGTGAAAATGAGAATATGTTAATCAAATATGTACAAAAATTTACAGAGACAGAGAAGTTAGGGGTGTGGATTAATAGTACTAAGCAAACCACTTGGCTTTGTAGTGTGAGTAGCAGAAATAATAAGATTCAGGGATAGCAGAATCATTCGCGGCGATATTCCTATTTCTATTATCCCTAAGTTTCTCCAAGTGAGAGTACCCAAAAAAAAAAAAAATAAACAGGCGCCAATAAGTGCCCTTACAGATAGATATCCTCTAATCCAACAGTACATGCATGTTGATTTTCCCGTAGCCCCTCTCAAATATTGAATCATCAGCTCACCATCGTCCCAAAACATCAATTGCATTTGCAGCTAGAGGCTATTGTATTTTTATATGGAAAGAGCTGAAACGCATTTCATTGTCATGGCTTTGGAGTTGCTGAGAGCGTAAGCCTGCAAATTCATGTATAATTATTAATCAATTATGATATTTATGCTTCTTGTTCTTATGACATGTATATCATGCATGATACTAATGGGCGACTTAGATATGTGTGTCAGTGTTGTGTGTGAAGGCCTAATTAATTACCAAGCGACTCTTTATCATTTTGGCGTTGTGCACTTCATTTTTTGAGGAAGTAATAACGTCTTTCAAGTTAATATTCATGTCACAGTCCATAGCGAGCTGCGATAAAATGGAACCATCCAACAATATGTCAGGTTTAAGCAATAATTAATCATCAATATCAACATATATATTATAAAAAGTTATTATTTATAAGACATCAGAAACGTAACTTCTGTACATAGATTCAAAGTTGTGAAAAATTGTAGCAAAACAAAGTAATGAATCTAATATATGATGTAAACCAAGAAGGGAAAAAGAAGAGAGAGAATTCACCTTTATAGTAAGAAAATTTAGATGAAGAAACCAAAGATGGGCCTTGGCATATCCTACGATTTTCATCTCTGAAACATTGTTCCGTTTTGACTCATCATCATCAGAAATCTTCGAAGCCTTGGCCAAGATTTTAGAGACATTGACACACTCTAGCAAAACACGACAATGAACCACAACATCGTCGCTATGAGGAGGCTGAAAGAACCTAGGAATTCTTATGGTTCCAATGGGAAAATCTTGGTGATACACATGAAACCTCGCAGGACTAAACCCTAATCCAAACTTGTTGTCGTTCTCAGCGTTAAGGGTCAACGAAAGCACAGAAGAAAGCAGGAGGGTTAAGGTACTATCAGAGTTATTACGGTCGTTATTGTCGTCTAGCTCGTAAAAATCCAGTTTAACCTCTCGAACTGAGAAAACAGGCTTGTGGGGTTTGATGATGATGATGACAAAGAAGGTGGATAAGCCGATAATTATGAAGGTGATGAGGAAGAAGATAAAGAGAAAGAAACAAAACTTTTTGAAGGAGAAGTTATGGAGGGATAGTAATTCTCTCCAACAGAAGCAATTTGTTGTTGAATTGTGATGAGGAGTAGGGTAGTGGTGATTGGAAGCATCCATGTTTTCGTGATTATGAACATGGTTTTGGCGTTTTAGATTATGTTAATTAATAATAGGCGTGTTTAAGCTTCATTGGTATATGGCATTAAGGAGGGAATGTGATGACTTCCTTTTATCGTTAGGTTACAGTTATTCCTTTCCAGATTGATACCAAAACCTTTTCATGAGAAAATCTGTGCAGCAAGCAACCATAGCTTCCATCTAGCTCTTTGATTAATTAATTATTCAAATCCCATGGGATTAAAATCAGGTTATTTATTTGTTCTCCTGTTTCTAAAAACTATTCCTGATTTTGCTTTTTAAAAAGCTGTGACAAGTGCTCGTCGGAGAAGAAGACAAAGGGTAGAGTAGGTGCTGTCGTCGACTGGAGCTGCTGGAAATTTGAAGACGTCCAACAGGTGAAGGAAGTGTGTGGGAAAATCTGGAGATTCAACGAAAGCTCAGCGATATTTTAGTCATCAAATATGGGTTTCCAGGAAAATATGAATTTCCCATGAACCCAATTTCCTGAATTATTATGGAAATCCATCTATTAGGGACCTAATTCCATACCAACCAAACTGAAGGAAGTGGGGTTTGTATTTCCAAAAACAATATTTGATTTTTTTTCATCTTAGTTTTAATTCCTCAAATCTAAAGCAAATGGTTTGATACTTCAAGTGTCATTTTATTTAAATTTGATGATCAAAACGAGAATGAAGGTGAGTTTGAGAGACCGGAAATTATATTAACCACCCATTCTTTTGGAACCTATTTCCAGCAAACCAAAGGGATCTAACTTTTTTTTTTTTTAAGTGGACAAGCACAAGGGATCTTTTGAAATAGCAAGTCCGTCCCCTTTTTAACTTAAAGTGATAAAGCGTGTTTCATCTTTCATAATTCAAAAGGAAGAAAAGAAGGATTTCATGGCTGATTTGGTATGCTGGAATTGATTTGGGTGGAAATGGAAATTAATATATATATGAAAAAAAAGGAGAGGTCAAAAAATCAATTTTATGGGTTCATCATAGAAATCATTTCTACCCATTTTGAATTTCAATTCCACCTCCCAATTCCACCATACCAAACATAGGAAATTAATTACATTTCCAATTCCACCATCTAATTCTACCATATCAAACATACCCTTAGGGCCCGTTTGGTTTGATGGAATTTGGAGGCATGGATATGGAAATGGAATTGATTTCCATATCCTTGCATGTTTGGTATGATGGAATTGGCTTCCACATGGAAGCCAATTCCATCGAACTCATGGATTTTCATTTCCACGTGAAAAGCTTGGATTTCCAATTCCATGTTGATAATTCCATCTAAAATTTTTTTAATTTGACTTAGGTAGTTTTAAAAGTTAAAAAAAAAGATTTTTTTAATTTAGAAGAGCTTTCAGGTCTTTTCATCTAAAAATCATACCTCATTTTCAGGACTTACCAAACATACTTTTAAACCTCACATCCATATCCATTTCCACATCCACATCCATATCCATTTCCATATCCATATCCATCAAAATGAATTCTGCGTACCAAACAAACCATTAGTCTTTCTTGTATTGATTGATTGGTCAACATGCATGGGATCCATCACACGGTGCCGTAATGTGTGCGTGATCCCAAAATCTTTCCTTTTTTTAGTTACCACTAATATATTTTACACATATAAAAGAAAATCTTAAATTTACGCTTTAAAATTCAACAATTTTTTAACCGTCTCTAGTTAATACCCACTAAAACAGCATGAAATGAAAAATAAAATTGTATACCTAGGTTAAAAAAGTAATAAGATGATTTGTAAACATGATTAAATTTAAATTTCTCACCTTGAGAATAGTAGCTAGCATAGGACACGTGAAAGGAGAAAAGATTGGGAGAGAGAAGAGAATATTGAGGAGCATGTTGATATTTATTTGGGGTAAAGTTTTCAGTGGTCACACACGTTTTTTAACTTTGAAAACTTAAAGACTGAATCAAAATGTGGGAATTGGTAGAGATGATTGGGAAACAGAGGAAGCTGACACGTAGACGACAATGGCGAGAGTAGTTGCATGCACAATGAGACCCAATACATATTGGAGCGACCGAGGGGCCATCTTCGAACCGAACCGAAAGACCAATCGCTGACTCTCGTTCCCTGCCACGTCATAGACACGCGCCTGTGCTCCCACGTGACACCACCCGGGTCGTATTGGCTGCTGCTCCAATATTTTTCTGCATCAAATTACTGCGCACACTTGTTTTCAACAAAACAAGGTGCCAGTCATGGTTATATTCATACCAATTTTAAAATGGTTTCACGGGTTTTGAGATGATTTTACGTGTTTTGAGATATTTTTAATGATTCTGATATGATTTTTCTCTTAACTTGTGTTCCCTGAGAAAAAAGTTTTCGAGATTCATTAAAATTCTTGTTGAATCATTACCCAGTAAAAAATGTTTATGGTTGAACCAAACTAAGTGCAAGTGAAGCAAAAGCAAAAAAAGACGAGACGGAGTGCAATTTCACCACCACACAAGCAAACGGGTCTTTTGCGTCTGATCATTTTCAGGGAAGGTTTCGTTTCAATTCCACATTTCATTACTTCTCCCCACCGTCCTTTCCATAAAACTCTTTCAAAAAATTGATGGAAAATTATTTAAAACCAATAAATAGGTAAGAAATAAACTTATTTCTTTCAAGAATACCATTATTTTGTAAGAAGCAATGGTGAGAATTAATGTTGAGATAAACATAAATATGATCTCATAAAAAAATCAAATCAATTCAAATTCAGGGATCATATAAAAAGATCTGAAAGGAGTATTAAATTAAAAATACTTGTCAAGTAAAAAAAAGTATATAGAGCGACAAAATGAAGGAGCATAAAGTTAAGTTGTTGATTATTCATATTTCACACTTTTGAAATTTGGTTTCGGCCCTTTCAAACAAAAAAGTAACTGTTGAAATTTGGGAACCCGTTGTTCTGCCATTGTCTCTGGAATTCAGAAAAAGCTGCAGACGAAATGATCATTCAAAGCAGTAACAAACTAAAACCTAACATGGAGAGAAGAGGATGGCCACATTAAAGAACACAGTTAACATTGATCAGCAGTCAAGACTGAGTCCCAATATCATACATATATATATAAGCATCCTTATATATATAAAAACATAAAAAAAGGGAAAAAGAAAAAGAAAAAAAAGCATTAAAAAAAGTCCCCAAAATAAAGGTCTTTAACAAGGCAAATTAAGGGCACCTAAACAGCAATAATATGACCCACAAATCTCCATCGGCTACCAGTGAATAACCTCTCCTCCACACAAGCTATGCTTAAAGCTGGTTTTTACTTTCTCACACCATCTCCTCCAACACAGTAGGTGACAAACCATTCCTGAAAAACCAATCAAAATGTAGTAACTAAAACCTCATTCTATTACTACAAAGAATAACTGCTGGAGAAGCAAAAGGATCATGAAAATTACTAACTTGTAGCTTTATTTACATTAAAAAGGGGTCATTTTTGAAGAAACCAGGCTGCTCAGTAAACTCCCCCCATCATGGATGGAGGAAGATCATCAAAGCTCCACAGGCTCATTGGGTTAGCAGCATCCTGTGTTGTGTCTCCACTCAGCAGGCTTCCCAGCGAAGCATCGTCCCAGCTTCCTTCAAGATATGGTGTCTGGAAGAAGTTCAGTTGGGATTCGATGTCAGCGAGTTCATCCGACAAAGTCTTTCCAGAACCATTTCCCACAGCACCTGGTACCATGTTCTCAGAGTTTGAGTATTGAATGTTAGTGTTCTGGTTGGCATCTTGCAGATACTGAGATTCAACAGAGAGCATGGATGAGATTTCCGGGGTCTTCGGAGCCTGTTCACCAAAACCGAAATCTGAGTACTCGAATGAGTTGCTCGCCTGATCAGAACTGAAATAGACAGTGACATCATCAGACGATGAAAGTGATTGGACCGCATTAACATTGCTAGTCTCAGGGAAGGATCCCACGTTAGCAGCAGCAGCAAATTGGTTAATCTGTGGTTTCTGTTCCATCAGACCCATATAGTAATAGTCATCTAGATTGGTTCCGACATTGAAGTTTTGGGTTAAATTGGGCTGAACAGAATTCAGATTGGCCTTTGGAATCGGCTTCTCAGCTTTGGTCTTGAGACGCTTTGATGAAGAGCTTGAGACGTCATCAGGGAAGTTCACTTTGGCTTTCTTGCCACGGATCCTTCTTGCCTCAGCATCATAAGCTCTAGCAGCTTCTTCAGCGGTGTTAAAGGTTCCGAGCCAGACACGAACTCCCTTTCTTGGGTCACGGATCTCAGCTGCCCATTTGCCCCATGGACGCTGGCGAATTCCCCTGTATTGATTCTTTCTCCTCCTTTTCAAAGACTTGTCAGCTTGCCCATCAGATTTCTCAGATTTTGCAGCAGCAGATCCTTCAACACAAATGAAAAGGAAATCAGTAAATAATCAGAATAATGAGAATAAGCTCCTGTTTTTATTCCTAATATCATTAATTGATGATAGAACTTAAAGCTGAAATGAGCATGGTTA
>JANTPZ010086850.1:0-11211 GCA_025593235.1 Vachellia pachyceras
GCTCAATGAGTATTTTTCCCTTATAAAGGAACTTACAAGCTTCAAATAGAAACTGGAAGCACTAAATTTTGATTTTTCTACAATTAGTTATGAATTTTCAAAGTTGGCCCAAAAATCTGTGAATACTGACGTGAATAGTAACCTTAAACTTGAAAATTTTATTTTTCACTCTTTGGTTACTCTAGGTCACTAAAGGCCTAAATGTGCTTCCAAATAGATATTTAATGAAGCTAAAGGTAAAGATTAAGGAGTGTCACAACTACCACTTTTATTGTTATTATTATTTTTTACTCATATACATAAATAATGTAACTTATATCTTTACCCAATATGTGGGTGTAGATAGTAGTTTTAGGCACTTAAATTATCTTTGAAGCAACTTTTAGAATAAGTTAATTAGTCTATGGATAGAAATTTATGTGCGTGATTTTGTAGACTCTCATTGAGAATTTTAAAGTGTCTCTTGTGTCTTACCGTAAGTTTGGGAGCTACAGATAACTCTGAATATTCTTCCATATACTTGTGAACCGCATATAATTAAATTGTTATTAAACTATGTTTTATGCATTTTTGGACTGAAATATTTAAATGCAAATATTTAAAGTTTTCAATATATATTTGATTGGTATGAAAAATTTTTTAATATAATTTCATGGTGGTGACAATGTGATTGGGTTGGAGTATGGAGGAGAAATATATATAACGAGATTTTATCATGTGATAAGCCATTACTCGGTGCACAGTGGATGACATTTGTAGGGCCCCTTTACCCGTGTCTTTCCTTTGGCCAGGATTGCATTAGAATTGTGGGACATGTGACGCCTCCTTGGTTTTCTTTTATGGAGAGGAGTCATAGTCCATACTTGAGCTCTATACATTTAGCCGGGTGTATCTTAAGAAACTGGTGAGCTTAAGACAATCCAGTTACATGGATGAGTTTCTGTTGGACGATGTGTTAGCCTATGGCTCTAGTTAGCAAAATAAGGATGGACGGTGTTATAAAGGTGGTTGCATATTACATTATTATGCATTATTTATGATGATGATTGTGAGTTGCATAATTATGAAAGAAAATATGAAATTGTTTATATTATGTTTACATTATATATATATATACACAAATGTATTTCGTAAATCGGTTCTTCCTTTTTAATTGTATGCTGTTTGCTTGTGTGTGGTAGAAACTTTCAGAGTTACTAGGGCATGGAATCTTACCCCGTTATATTAACATTTCAGGTGATTGTTCTAGTAGGTAACAAGGGAAGGCACCTATGGAATGAGCCTTGTTGGCTCTCTTTGCCCTTAGGCACATGCTATCATTTTAAATTGCCATAACTCTAAGACTTCCACATTTTATTTCTATTTACTCTGATATTTTGGGAATATTTGAACTGATATTGATGTAATATATTTGGCTGGATTAGTGATATGTTTAATGAACTTTTTTTTGGAAATCCTCATTTATCTATACATAGAGGATTTCCTCAAGTATTTTGGTTAAAATTTTGGGGTGTTACACTGATATTCAAAAATGCTTTCTTACACTACTCTTTAGATGAAGATATTTTCATGGCTCAACCACCTGGATTTGTTCACCCAAAGTAGCCCAATTTTTTTAATAAGCTTCACCGCTCTCTTTATGGCATCAAAAAGCTCCTCAAGTTTGGTTTTTCTGTCTTAGTAAAAGGTTGTTAAACTTGTCTTTATAGTTTCATCGTTAGACCTGTTTATGCTTATATTCAATTCTCCCACATGTAAGCTTAGTGTTTTGATATATGTTGATGATATTATCTAAACCAGGTAGTTGTCCTTGAGTTTTTTTCACACTCTTATTCAATCCTTCTTGTCAAAAGACTTGGGTGACTTGAACTATTTTTTATGGTAGAGGTTCTCAAAGTGTTCGACGGACTCATTCTTTCTTAAAGAAAATATATTTTGGACCTTCTTCATAAAACTAATATGTTTCATGTCAATCCAATATCCTCTCTTTTGGCTATCAACACAAATTTACATATACTATTTATTCCTTTACAAATTATTCTTTTTACCAAAGTATTGTTGATACTCTTCAGTATCTTTCATTCACAAGACCTAGTTTAAATTGTTGTAAATAGAGCCTACCAATTGACACATGATCATGAGGAATATCACTAGTCAGTAGTTAAGCAAATTCTACGATATCTTCATGGCACTTATCATTTTGTTCTGCATGTCAAGCACTCACTCCTTTAGTTTGTCTCTGCAGCTACATATATTTGTTTCCCATAACTTAAAGCCTATTTTGACATTGATTGGGTAGGTGCCCTGTTGACTCTCTCGACTTCTGGCTTTGCAATCTTCTTTGGACCCAATGTCATTCATTGGAGTTTGAAAAAGCAATCGACAATCTCACATCCTAGCACTAAGTCTGAATATCACGCTCTTGCCAATGCCTCTAGTTAACTTATCTTATTATCTAGGTTCAAAATCTACTTGGTGAACTTCAAATTACTCATCCACAAGAACCTCTATTGTATTGTAGTAACATTGGCACCACATACTTAGCAACAAATTCAGTATTTCATTCATGTGCTAAGCACTGGACTATCACTTTGTTCGTGAATGAATAGCTGCCAAAAAGCTTTGTATTGCTATTGACTCCTCCAAAGTTCAACTTTTTGACATTCTCACCAAGCCTTTTGCCACCCACTATTTTCTCTGGCTACATTCAAGTTTACATGTCACACTAGGACCTTTAAACTAACACATCAACAAGCCTAACACTGCTAAAGGCTTGTCATCAATCCACAACAAAAGCCCAAGATTAAATCTATGGATGTTTTTTATGTACAACTAGCTCTAATAGAATATTCTAGAATAACGTATTTCCATAATATAAACAATTGAAACATCTATTAAAAATGAATTGAATGCCAATACAGTGATTCTTGTCTTTCTCTGTTTTTTATACTATTCTCAATCATTTCATACAAAGGAGTATTTTATTTTTAGAAGGGGTAAATGTAATCATTTCATATAATCACTAATTTAGTTGATGGGTAAATTTATTAGAAGGGGTTAATACGATCAAACCATGAGTCTAATAGCAAAACAAAAAAAAAAAAGAAGTAAGCATTATCAAGTTCCAGTGGAAGAAATGATAACCATTTTATGTTGCTCATTTGTTATTGAGACATGTGAATAGGGTGGAAACATGACATGTCAGACCGGACTTCATTCTTAACAAGTTTGGCTTATTCTCTAAGAGGTTGGCCTATGTTTGGTTTGTTGCCTCTATCACTGGGCCTTTTCTACCTAAGCCTTGCCTAGCTTAAAGGCTGTTAAAAAGCCTGGATGTTAAAAAAAAGGTTGACAAGCCATAAGCTAAAAACATACCAAATTTAACTAGCTGAAAAGAAAAGAAGTTAAAATTATATAAATCAATCTACATTATATAACATCTTTTTTAAAATCCGCTTTAATACTTATTAGAGACCTTATCTAGATCACTTGATGTCATTGCATATGTTAGAACTAGTTATCTTAGTGAATTTCAAAACAACCACTTGAGTTACTATTCATTTGGCGACCTAGAATTTTGGCCTAATTTTAAAAATTCACAACTAAGTCTAGGAAATTCAAAACCAAGTGATTGAAGTATCTAATGGAAGCTTATTCATTTTCTTGTAAGGGAAAATACCTCTTGGGTGAAATTATTGCTCATTTAAAACTTATTTATGTCACAAAAATCACTGATCATTTGGGTACACTTTGTCGCGATGAACTTCTCAAACCTGAAAGGACTTTTCCTCTCAAGATTACTTCACCGCAACAAGCTGCGCTCAACTTTTTTGCTGACATAAATAATGATTTTTCAACAGAAATTGAAAATTGTCTAACTTTTTGCATACATGTCCAAACTTAGCAAAATAGGACTTATTAGAAATTTTATAACAAGACCTACTAGCATGTAAAATCTTAGTAATTGGACTTCATTTGCTATTGCTATCCAAAAATGTCACTTCAAGGGCTTTAGACCCTTTTTAGGCTAAGTTGCTTGCTTAATTTCATTTATTCATGCATTCCACATCTTAATACACATACTCATGTCATATAGTACATTATATACATGGTAGGAATTTAATATATACAATTATCCAAAAGTTTCATATATACATCAAAAAGGTCATATACAACACATCACGTGCAAAAATGCTCATCTTCATCGAAGCCATCACCTCTTAATCTTGAATCTCCTTTGCTTTACTCTTTGAACTTGTGCCTATAGTTAGTTATTAAAAAGAAAGAGATTTCAAAGAAATCTCAACAGCAAATATCTCGCACTAATACATAAACATGCACGATTTCTTATATGTATGCTAATATGTCATGAATTATTGACAATAGCTTACTCATATTATCACATTTGCACAAGACCAAGACATCATTGCATAGCTACAGCAATTTATATACATAAGCAAGGATTTACATATCATATGTCTACATCCATACATCATACATAGGAAAGCAACACAAATAGTAATAAAATGCAATGTAAATGTAAAGAAGTCAGAGTTTATACTACCTTCAAACTTTAACTTTCCAACTAAACTTGAATTGTGCACATTTACCTTTTTCTTGGCAACTTAACACTCTTACACATGACATATTGTGTTCAACATTAATAACTTGTCATTACTAGTGCATTATAGTGCATAGCACTTTTAATCTAACTCTTACCCTCTAACTTGACCATTTAGGATTCTAACTCTTCCCAAAATTGTGTTCTTGTTTCTACCCTACACAGTTTTGCATTCTAAACTCAATGGACGTATTAAAATACACAAAATCACACTCTTTCTCCCTTGAACCCTCATCTGGACGAAATTTACCAAAATTGGAGGAAATGGAATTTTGTAAGATTCCTTTACACATACATACATAATTCCACTCCTACACTGTTTTTCACCATTTCAAAACATCAAAACATGCATATGCATACCTCATCATTTTAGGTCCAGCAGCAAGAACAGCAGTTTCATACCAAAAATTCATCTCAAACTTGATAGCAACATGTCACAAACATGCATATTGTTGATTTATACCACTTATCACTTGAGATTCTTGCTTTTCCATACAACCCTCATTACCAAAATAGCTCTCTCATCCATTTATCACAAAATCTAAACCGATTAAATGAAAGAGTAGAAGGCATAGATGAGTTTTCTAGGAAGAATCAAGCTTAAAACACAATATTACCTCCAATTTTGGCTTGATATTCACTCTTCTTTTCCCTTGGGGTTTGGCACCGACCTCTCTCTCTTCTCTTCCCCTGCTCTTCTCCACCAACCCCTCTCTATTATCTTCTCATTTGACACAATTTTGGGACATAAACTGGGCTTCAAGGCTTATAAAAATCTGTCCATAAGGATTATAATGAGTTGTAGGGCCTACTTGCACTGCCAGAACAATTGTATACTCATAAGACCTACTGCTTGGCTAAATATCTTCTCTTTTCTCTTCAACTTTAATAAGAAGATGACAAGTGGCATAATACACTCCCCACAATTTACTTTTCCCAAAATACCCTTACGTTATCCAATTTTCGGCTATCAGAAATGCGTTTCACAAATTTTTTGATCACTAAGGCCATGCAAGACCCTTAAAAATTTCCATAATTCATAAGCTCATTAGGATATTCTGTTTTTCTCAAAAATCATTCCGGAAATGCCCTTAATAAATTTTCTTCCAAAAACCCTGATCCACGATTTTTGGTCTTTCATATTGCCTTATGGCAAATTGTTTCTGACTTTTTGCTAATAACAATTTTATAAATTAGGACACTTCAAAAAATATTTTTATCCACTTTAACATTGCATTTCTGAGGCATCTAGATAATTTAAATAAAAATATTTGGCTAAAACCTCTTTAAATAACCAAAATATAAATTACTGTGAAAATTTCTTGTCAAGGGTATTTTTGTCCATTTAACCTTAATTGAGCCTCGATTACAAATCAATGACTTTTTCTCTACCTTCTGGTGCCTGAAGTCATTTTCTGGTATTTTGGTCAAAATTACCAAAACGTTCTTGACTTTTCTCAAAAGGACCATTTTGCCCTTACGTGTTAATTACTTTCAAAATGGCACATTTGACATCTTTTATACTTCCAAACCCTTCATTATCATGTCGCTCCTCGTTTAGCCTTTATCCACGGTTTTAGAAAATGAGGATATTACATATTATCCAAGATAAAATAACAAAAGAAAATATGATATAAATTTATATAAAGGATATAAATACAATTATATCTTCAAATTATAATATAAAAATGAAAAATTAGACATTATATGTAATATAAATTTAGATATAGATAATGAATATTATTATTTTAATATGCAAACAAGCCAACTTGCAAGCTTTCAGGCTGAGTTTTAAAGAAATTATCTGTATATTTACACATGGTACCCTTTAAATATGCTTTGACTTTTTGTATAAATAGGCTAAAGACCCTTGACAAGCCATTTGACCTATTTCCATCCCACTTATGGATGGTTAAATTCCTTCATTAAAACCTCACATTTATTGTTTTATTGTATTTAAATAATACCGAAATGAATCAACTTAGCAAGATTATAAAAGCAAGGCAAGGCCTATCTATCCCTCATCAAGCACACCTCATCCAAGACTAGTAGAGTTAATTAAAAATATAAAATTTATTCTCCCATTGTTTAAACCTAACCACATAATACAGATATTTGATTTTCATATTTTGAGCACCACATAATATAGATTTTAAAGCAAATATTTTAATTAAACATGTAGAAAGAAGCGCACCCATACACCACAAAAGTGATTTCATTACAAATTCTCCATCAATATTTGATTTTCATGTTTCTCTAGTGCTTTATTTGAGAGATCCCACTTGATACTAATGTTAGATATGATTAGTTTTGATGATGTTAAATATAATAGAGCAAAATTTATCATAATCCATATTGATTTGATAAAATTTTTTATAATGTATATTTGCTTACTCTATATTTGTATACCTTATTTTTATGTTAAACCCAAAATACCACATGATTTGAAATCTGGGTCAAAAATCTAAAAATGTGTTGAAAGTGTCAGACATGTTTTGAAACTCGAATCTTAGATTTTAAGAACTCAAGTTCCATAACTTGCAGGCATAGAACTTGTACTGGAAACTCGAGTTTAGGCTTCAAATTTTACAAAACTTAAGTTCTGGATCATCAAAACTCTAGTTTCAGCTCTTTTGTTAACTTTCAACTCGACATATATTTGATATTTTCCTTATATCTCCCAAAATACACCTCCGATTGATATGAAACCAATTTCATATGAAACTCGACTCACAATGCGGTTCATAGACACCTAAACCAGCATGAAAGCATTTTATATGAAGGAGGTATAATCTTCAAAAGTTGGTAGTCGAATTTAACACTTTATCACTTACCTTTGCTTATTGTATCTGTCATAACATTCTTTATATAATAGATGTTGGACTAATTCTTCTTTCATATGAAAGTAGACATACAGGGCTTTCTATTGCTATATTATTTGCAAGATTTGGAGTTGAATTGAGAGGGATATGGGCGTTGCAAGTTGAGACATGTGCTGCAAGCTAATTGTGACCTATGCAAGTTCAACTCATGAAGTAAAACTCGAGTGTCATGATCTAGATGACATTTTTTCACAATAGAATCAATAAAACTCGAGTCATAACTTGAGGAAACTCAGGTTGCATCTCATGGTTCATAAAAATCGAGTTTCAGATTTCCAAAACTCGAGTGTCGAGCTTCTGAACTTCATATATGAAATTGCTTTTATAAAACTCAAGTTCTAGATTTCCAAAACTTGAGTCTCAGAAGTCTAAACTTCATATTTGAAACTGCTGTTATAAAACTCAAGTTCCAGATTTCCAAAACTCAAGTTTTATAACATGCTCACAAAACCTGAATTGAAAACTGGAAGTTTTAATTTGGAGTTTTACAAAATTCGAGTCTTGCTGTTTTTCAAACTTGAGTTCCATGCTTATCAAAATTTCATAAGTTCAAAACTCAAGTTCCTGAGATTTTAAAACTCGAGTTCTCATTTTCACAACTACAACTCAAAACTTGATTTCAAAACTTCAAGTTTCAAATAAAAGTTTTCAAACTGTCTTTCAAAACTTTCATTGCAAACTCAAATTATATTTAGAAAAAATAAAAGTTTCACTACTGAGCTATTAAATTCAATGTTACAGAACTCGGGTTATGAGATCTTGAGAACTCGAGTGCCTCATTTTTCTGATAGAGCTTCTGACACAGCTAGCCTATCATCTACCGAAGCTTTCCTCTTTCATGCTTAGTATATTTTGAATTTCACCTGCTCTCATAAATGCACTTTAGCTCTTTCATTAAAAAGATCAAATTGTCTGAGGAATGAATCAGAGCTTCTGTCGCTGATAGCTGAATAGCAGAAGTATTAATGACAAATGAACAAATACAGCGGCTATGAGTAACAGTTACAAGATCCTTTCTAACGGGCATTCAAACTCTGTGTAATGGCTATTAAATTTAGTCTCGACTATAAATCAAGAATCTTTGAAGACAAAAGAAAGAGAGAAGACGAAAAACAAACGTTGATATGCATTTTATCTTCCGAACTTACTCTTCTGTCATTTTGTTCATAATATCAGTGAGCTTCAGTATTTATCCATCTACTCTTTCCAGAGAGTGAATATTGATATTTCTCATTGTATTCTTGTGAGAAACTCAAGGTTGGGACCTTGAGGTTGTTGGACTGAGTTGAGACGAAAAAACAGAGTGTGTGACTCTGTTTTCGTGCAAAGTGTGAGGGGGAGTGAGAATCCTAGTTGTAAAGGCTCGGTGGGCCGATTTGTGATAATGCTTTGAGGACTGGACGTAGGTCAGGTGGACCGAACTAGTATAAATCACTCGTGTTCATCTCTCTTTGCTTTCACTGGTAACTTCGTTTGATTTCTACGATTGATCTTTTAATTTTAAAAACTGATCAATTCACCTCCCTCTTGGTTAAATCATACACTAACAACTAATGCTTTAAGGTTAACATCAGAAACTCTCTAAGGACGAAAAAGACATTTGGTCATGCAATAAGAAGAAAAGTGTTTTTTTTTCAACAAAGTCAAAAAGAGAGCATGCATGCATAATTTAGGAGATATCAAGAAAAATAGTTACTCCCTGCCCTTATCTTGAATTTATAAGTTAAATAATTAATTTGTAGAGATTAAGAGAATTATTTATTCATAAAAAATGTGTGTATTTCCCTAAATTATCCCTTTTAATCATTTGCATTAAATAGTACTCTCTTGACTGAAAACCCTTTAATACGTACAGTTAACAGTATGGGGAGAGCAAGTGGTGGGTGGGTGTGTGTGTGTGAGATTAGGTTGGGAAGAATTCATGCAAATGTTGGTTTCAGTCCTTATATAATTTCCTTATCTCTTGTGGAAGATATTTTAATGAGCAGTGCCATTTTTTTTGAAATTTGAACAATAATAGGATAGAATTTCAATTAAATGGGCTTCAATATAATTTAAATAAATATGCTTATAATTCTTAATAAATTAAACTTTAATTAATGAATTTTCTTGGATTGAAAATTAGTTTTCCTTCCTATGCAACAACAATATTTCTTATGCATTAATTGTTACGGACAGCAAGTAAAACACCAAAGATGCAAAAGTAGTTATTATACAACCTACAACAAGTTGACTATTTTTTTAAGAAATTAAGAAAGATAAATATATTATTTAAAATATTTGTTTTTGCTGTTTCTCGTTTAACTAATTTAAATGATATAATCCGACAATAAAAACAATTAAATACATTAATTAACTCAAAAAAGTCAATGAATGGGCATTACATTAAAGATCAGATGAGGTATATATTTACTTTTTTTTCCCTCAGCCAATGTTTTAAAACTCCAAAACAAGGCATTGATTTGTTAATCTTCGAGCTCGTAACCCAGCTGAAGCAAAACAAAATAATTTGAGTGACACAGTTCGTACGATATTAACCCACCCACCCACCTTCAGCGTTCGTTTGGTAACGTAGTAGAGAAGTACTATTATGTAAGTCGAGATAAATATGTGGAGGAGATTATTTCGTTTTGCAGAAAAACACTGTTGAACGTATTCAAATAAACTCACACCAAAAAGAATAAAGGTATGTGCGAAGAGAGGATAGCCTAAATTAGCAGACACATTAATTGCACAAACGTCTCGGTTGGATAAAAGAAAATTTTTTGAATTATTAAGACGTAAACACTCTTTCAATCTTATTTATAAGATATTTTTTAAAAAGTTTCTTTGATAATTTCTACAACTTTTATAAGAGATTTTGGTGGTTTCAACAAATATTAAATATTTTTTCATATATGTTCATATTCAATAAGAGTAGTGAGAGAGAGCGAAAATTGGTATGATGTTAGAATTTAGGGTGGTTAATAAAGGTAATACTGGAAATCACCTGAATTTTATGAAAAATGTAATGATTTTAACCGTTTTTATGGGTATGTGTGAATTATTTATACGTGTTATATAATAAGGATAAAAGGGAGTAGTTTACTTTGCACATGTTTCATATTGATAAAGAAAGTCTTAAACTCCATTGACACCGCATTAAAATATAACTTTTCAACTTTATCTCTTTTTAATATTCACCGTAACACGTAAGAATAAAATTAACACATAATAAATGCAGGGTAAAATTATATATGCATATAAAAATTTAATTACATGATTTATAAATAAAACAAATAAAACATTACCTACTTACTTGTAAATAGGATCAAAGAGTTATATATATATATATCAGGAAAGTGAAATTTATAAATTAAAACCAGACCTAAACTTGTCGAGTAAAATTCCATCTTCGCTGGCTCTTTATCAAACCCAACATCCTCAGATAATATGATTTCACTGTGCCCTTATATTTTAGCACTCCATCCTACAAAACAGGTAAACTTAGTAAGATCTTGATATAATAATAATTGTATAAAAATCATAACACGAATTTATTTATTTAAAAAGAGTAAATTCTAATCATTTCTTTCATCACTCTTTTATTTAAAAAGGCTAAGTCCCACTTTGTATTACACGAAATCTAAGGAAGAAAAATGCGATGCAGATGAATCATGAGATATATATATATATATATATATATGCGCGCGCGAATATTCCACTGAT